>JACEEZ010008718.1:0-20000 GCA_016584305.1 Chionoecetes opilio
CATAGGAAAAAGTGCTATTACATGTGATTCGTATATGTGATCCGATACATAACCTAGTAGTTAGTTTTTTATATATATGTCTACTAAAGTCGGCCATCATGGCGGCCATTTTGGATTTCCGTTGATTTCTCGGTTTGCCCAAGGATTTTCTCTTGTTATCCGCCTGATATGCTTTATAGATATCCTATTGATGTAGAATCCATTGAGAAAAAAACTTTATCATTCCATGCAGGGTAACATTGAAAAATCCACTTTGGCAACGTGACCAAGAGAGCAAGAGAGATCCAAGCGTACGTGTACGTGAGACCGAAATGTTTGCTTCCTAGGATGTGAGGGATGGAATAAAAGCATCTAACTCCAAATGGAGTTAGAAAAAAAAATAGAGACAGCTAGGTAAAGAATCAAAGAAACGGGAAAATGAACAGAATGCTAGCACTAAAACCAAAATTTGGGAAGTCTTTTCATGGTATATGTGCGGAAAATCTATTCATGAAATAAGAAAATACAAAAGTAGAGAACAAGTACAGCGTGTGAGCCAGGAAGGGAAGTATCGGGGAGTGAGTTAGGCAGAAGGCGTGAGTTTTAGATTTTGTTATGGAAGGCACAGGGGGTAAAAATGGTGCAAAAATGGAGTTACGGTTCTGGGGAGGGGGGGTGTGTGGAGGGGGGGAGGTGGGGGGTGGGGGGGGTTTTTGGGGGGGGGGGGGTGGGGGGGGGGGGGGGGGGGGGGGGGGGGGGGGGTGTGGGGGGGGGGGGTGGGGGGTGATTGGGGGGGGGGGGGGGGGGGGGGATGGGGGGGGGGGGGGGGGGGGGGTGGGGGGGGGGGGGGGAGGGGGGTGGGGGGGGGGGGGGGGTGGGGGGTGGGGGGGGGGAGGGGGGGGGGGGGGGGGGGGGGGGGGGGGGGGGGGGGGGGGGGGGGGGGGTGGGTGGGGGGGGGGGGGGGGGGGGGGGGGGGGGGGGAGAGAGAGAAAAGGAGAGAGAGAGAGAGGAGGGAGAGAGAGAGAGAGAGAGAGAGGGGGAGAGAGAGAGAGAGAAAAGAGAGGAGAGAGAGTGAGAGAGAGAGAGAAAAGAGAGAGAGAGAGAGAGAGAGAGAGAGAGAGAGATGGAGAGGGGAAGAGAGAGGAGAGAGAGAGAGAGAGAGAGGAGAGGAGAGAAGAGAGAGAGAGGGGGAGAGAAAAGGGGAGAGAGAGAGAGAGAGAGGAGAGAAGAGAGAGAGAGAGAGAGAGAGAGAGAGAGAGAGAGAGAGAGAGAGGAGAGAAGAGAGAGAGAGAGATGAGAAAAGAGATGAGAGAGAGGGGAGAGAGATGACGAGAGAGAGAGAGAGGAGAGAGGGGAGAGGAGATGAGGAGAAGTCAAGAGAGAGGAGAGAGAGAGAGAAATGCAAATCATGAATAAATCGTGGGAAATATGAAGAAATAACAGATAATTGAACCACTGCCTTGATGTGGTTTTCTGTGATTTGAGTGTTGATTGTTGAGAGTGTAAGGCGTCGAGTATTTGATTGATTATTTTAAAAGGGCAAGGTTTACTTTTGGCTTGTTATTACATTGCGTGTAAAAGCAGGAGTTACGAATACTAACAGTCATACTACTACTACTTACTACTACTGCACTACTACTACTACTACTACTACTACATACTACTACACTACTATACTACTCTACTAGGGACTACTACTTGTACTAAAAACTACTACTACATAATTAGAGTTCCTCCCAGCGGCTGTTCTTGATGTTATTGAATGGTGATGGAGGGACAAAAGGCTAAATGCAAATAATGAGGGGTGGTGATGATGAGTGATGGTGGTGAGGGGTGATAGGACATTATGTTGGGTGGCAGTAAGAATGGTGATGATGTATAAGTAACTTAACTCTATACAAACGAGGGTATTGAAATGGAAATATTGTGGTAGTAGAAGAGTAGTTGTTGTGGTGGTTTTAATAGGTTTGTAGTAGTTTGTAGGTAATAGTAGTAGAAGTAGTAGGGAGTAGTAATAGTAAATATATTTAATGTTTTGGTTTTTTGTTTAAAAGTTTTTTATGTTTAACCTTTCAATAAATTTTTCAACGTCTTCATATTTTCCCCGACTACCTCCTCTTCCTGTTTTCTCTCCTCTCTTCCTGTAGTTCTCCTCTCTGTAATTGATATGACCAACCAGCGACAATGGGAAACCACGAAGAGAGAGAGAGAGAAGAGAGAGAGGGGAGGGCGAGAGAGAGAGAAGAGAGAGAGAAAAGGAGAGAGAAAAGGGGAGAGAGAGAGAGAGAGAGAGAGAAAAGAGGAGAGAGAGAGAGAAGAAAGGGGAGAGAGAGAGGAGAGAGAGGGGAGGAGAGAGAGAGAGAGAGAGGGGGAGAGGAGGAGAGAGAGAGAGGGGGGGGGGGAAGGGGGACCAAGACAACAAGGAAAGAGGAACCTGCAGACACCGTCCACCGCCTGGGCCCTTCTGCCGCTGATAACGGGTGCAATAATAACAAGATAAGAATAGATAGCGGATAGTAATGTTAATAGGTATTGTAATGATGATAATGATGGTAATAGAAATAATGACCATATAAACTTCTTTCTACTTATACTACTACTGCTACTACTACTACTACTGCTACTACTACTACTACTGCTACTACTACTACTATTATCATCAATATTACTACTACTACTACTACTACTACTACTTCTACTACCACTATTACTACTACTACTACAATAACTACTATACTACTACTACTACAAATACTACTTACAAATACTACTACCTACTCTACTACCACCACTACTTCTACTATTACTACTACTACCTAGACAACTTCTACAACGCTAATACTGACACTGATACTCAAGTGATTTACATATTCATTTACAAGAAGATAGAATTAAGAAGAAAAAAAACGTAAAATGTATCGTTAAAAAGTTGCCGCGTTTCTCTTTGCATAGAAAGTAACACAGATTTGAAGTGTTTATCAATCGTTCCTCTTAGCATCAACGGAGACGAAAGATAGAAAAATAGTTGAAGACATAACCAGACACATTAAAAAGAACTAAAAAAATTGTTGAATGAGACAATTATTTTATTTTTATTTTTTTATATCTATGCCTATAGCGTCTGTAGGCACTGATCTCCAGGGGTGGGATGGTAGGCCCTGGAGGCTCACTTGAGGGCTGTGATGGTTGGCTTTCGCCAGTGGTAGCGCAGGCAGGATTTTTATAGTGACGCCTGTAATTAGAGGCTCATGCCGTCCACCTGTGTCCTCCGATGCACTCGCATTCGAAAGGTTGAGTTAATGGACAGGGCATGTGGATGTTCCTAGGCCACTCGACGGTGCTGAAATGTTATAAGTGGATTTATAGGTCTCACTCGGAATCGAACTCGTGTCTTCGAAAACACCACACGGTGACGCTAACCACTCTGCTACCGCCTCCCCTAATTACATGTTCATAAGCTTAAATTTTCTAATTTTTCGTTCGTTCTTTTTTTTTTTTTTAGCTTTTTTCTTTGTCTCTTCATATTCGGGAAAAGAAAATTGATATTGAAATATATGGTGTTGATAAGAGAGAGAGGAGAGAAGAGAGAGAGAGAGAGGGAGGAAGGAGAGGAACAGAGGAACCGAGGCGAAGAGCATAGAGGAAAAGAGAGAGAACTGCGAGTGGAGGGGAAAGGAGGGAGAGGAGAGAGGGAGAGGAGGTAATGGGGAGAGAGAGAGGAGAGACGACGGAGAGGAGACGGAGAGGAGAGGGAGAGAGGGGGAGGGAGAAGAGAGAGAGAGAGGAGGGAGGGAAAAGAGAGGGAGACGGAGGAGAGGAGAGAATAAAATCGTATATTAATATTAAGCAAGAACTTTCGTCCCCTTCTCTCCTTTCTCTTATCTCTCTCTCTCTCTCTCTCCTCTCCCCCCCCCCTTCTCCCCTCCCCTCTTTCCTCTCCCCCTCCCTCCCCCTCCCCCACCTGAATCAACCACCAAATTCGATGATGCATAGACAATCCCCATTTAGAGCAAGTTGGTGAAATCAAATTTTTTTTTTTTTTTTTTTTTTTTTTTTTTTTTTTTTGGTTTTTTTTTTAATTTAATTGAAGAATTAAACTGAAACTGGAATATCTATATACTAGAGGTGGATTACTAAACTTTGTAAAATAAATGGTGTACTACATAAAATACGCAACAATATAACCATTTATAGTTTAAGACAAAATATACTTATCAATAGCCTATCCAACCTTTTGTATTGTTCAGCTGTATGGGGAGGAGCATTTTTAAAACTTTACTTGACAGTTTTTTTCATTACTCAAAAAAAAAAAAATTACGTGTAATGCTCACAATCACAGATATGCACACACAGACCCTCTCTTTAAAGACCTAAATTTACTTAAATTAATGATATTATATCCCTCCAAGCAAATCTATTTAACATAAAGCATTATACACATACCAAGTTGACAGTGGTTTTCAGTTCATGTCTAACAACTCAAATAGCCGAAGACCAAATGATCTAAAATCCTATATGTAGAACGGTCCCATGCACAGCGAAGCATTCGGTTGGGGAGTAAAACTGTGGAATCGGCTGCCAGGGAAAATCTTAAAAACATAAACCCATAGTAACATTTTCAAGTGTAAAATAAAGAAGAAAAAAATCGATCAATAAATCTAATCCTTGTTCATTCTGTGTATTTTAGTTTTTTTATGCTTGTGTGTTTGTTTGATTAGCATTTGTTTTTGCCCTTGTCAAGATTTGCGTATATCCTATTTGTATTTCACTTTTTATTCACATATTAATTTTTGTATGTTATTAACTATTGCTTATATAATAAATTATCTTTTGGGAGTATTTTTTAAAGGTAATGCGATTTTTATTTATATTATTTCACGGGCCTTATTTATCTGACCTAAATCGGCAACTATGGTTTCGCAAAAAGGTCTGTATAAAGAGCTCCCGGCTCAACAGACCGAACCTTATAATATACAATGTATATATAGTTACATTACTGTATTGCTAAAGGGCCAAATAAATGTATCAGTATACATATCAGGTATCAGTATCTTATCAACACCATATATTTCAATATCTATTTCTTTTCCCCGAATATGAAGAGACAAAGAAAAGACCTAAGAAAAAGAACAAAAACATCAATCAACAACTCACTGTATAATTTCTTCAATAATTCATATAAAAGCCCACCAAAATTTCCTGCCTTAGAAGCATTCCAGGCCACGCCCAGATACCATAGCCCTACACACCTATAGAACCCAAATAATATGGGCGGGGGGTGGTAAATATACCTGAAAATAATGGGTTTAGAATTTTTACCTGGATACCCCTATTCTTTTGGGGGGATTATTTTTTATGCCCCCGTTTCTTTCACTAATCGGGGTGGCCTTAAAAATTTTTTTTAAAATTTTAAAAAAAAAATTTTAAAAACCCCTTTTTAAAAAAAAGGGGGAAAAATTTTTTAAAAAACCCTTTTTAAACCCCCCAAAAAAAAGGGGGGGGAAATTAAAAAACCCCCGGGTTTTAAAAACCCCGGGAAAAAATTTTTAAAAATAAAAAAAAACCCCAAAATTAAAAAAAAAAAAATTTTTTTTTTTTAACCCCTTTTTTTTTTTTTCTTTTTTTTCCCTTTTTTTTTTTTTTTTTGTTTTTTTTTTTTAAAAATTTTTTTTTTTTTAAATTTTTTTTTAAAATTTTTTTTTGGGGTTTTTTTTTTAAAGGTTTTAATTTTTTTTTATTTTTTTTTTCCCTTTTTTTTTTTAAAACCCCCCCCAAAAAAAAAAAATTTTTGGGAAATTTTTAAAAACGGGAAAAAAAAATTCCTTTAAAAAAATTTTTAAAAAACCCAAAAAAATTTTAAAAAAAAAATTTAAAAAAATTTTTTTTTAAAAAATTTTAAAAAAAAAAACCCCCAAAAAAAAAAAAGAAAAAAAAAAAAAACCCCAAAAAAAAAAACCCCAAAATTATTTTTTAAAAAATTTTCCCCCCCAAAACTTTTCCCCCCCCAAAAAACCCCCCAAAAACCCCCAAAAAACCCAAAAAGGGGGGGGGGGTTTTTTAAAGGGAAAAAAAAAAATTTTTTTTTTTTTCCCTTTTTTTTTTGGGGGGTTTTTTACCCCTTTTCTTTTTTGGGGGGGGGGGGGGTTTTTGGTGGTGGGGGGGGGGGGGGGGGGGGGTTTTTTTTTTTGGGGGGTGGGGGGGTTTTGGGGTGGGGGGGGGGGGGTGGGGGGGGGGTTTTTTTTTGGGGGTTTTTTTTGGGGGGTGTGTGTGTGTGTGGTGTTTTTTTTTTTGGGGGGGGTTTTTTTTTGGGGGTTTTTGGGTTTGGGGTTTGGGTTTTTTGGGGTTTGGGGGGTTTGTTTTTTGGGGGTTTTTTTTTGGGGGTTTTTTTTTTTTTTTGGGGGGTTTTTTGGGTTTGGGTTTTGGGGGGGGGGGTTTTTTTGGGGGGTTTTTTTTTTTGGGGGGGGGTTTTTTTTTTTTTTTGGGGGGGGCCCCCCTTTTGGGGGTTTTTTTTTTTTTTTTAAATTTTTGGGGGGGTTTTTTTTTTTGGGGGGGGGGGGGGGGGGGTTTTTTGGGGGGGGGGGGGTTTTTTTTTGGGGTTTTTTTGGGGGTTTGGGGGGGTTTTTTTTGGTGTGTTTTGGGGGGTTGGTGGGGGTTTGGGGGGGGGTTTTTTTTTTTGGGGGGTTTTTTTTTTGGGGGGTTTTTTTTTTTTTTTCCCCGGGGGGTTTTTTTGGGGGGTTTTTTGGGGGGGGTTTTGGGGGTTTTTTTTGGGGGTTTTTTTTTTTTGGGGGGGGGGGGGGTTTTTTTTCGGGGGGTTTGGGTTTTTAAAAAAACCCCAAAATTTAAAACCGGGCCCCCCCCGGGGGTTTTTTTAAAATTTTAAAGGGGAAAAATTTTTCCCAAAAAAAACCCGAAAAAAAATTAGGTTTTTTTTTTAAATTTAAAAAATTTTCCCCCCCCCGGGTACGGGGCCCGGTTTTGGGGCCCCCCCAAAACCCCCCCTTTTTTTTTTTAAGGATAAAGCCCAAAAAATTAAACCCTTTTTTTCCTTCAAATTTTTTTTTTGGGGGAAAATTCCCCCCCCCTTTTGGGGCCCCCCCGGGGGGCCCCCCGGGGTTTAAGGGTTTGCACCGGGGGGGGGTTTTTTTTTTTAAGGGAAAAAGGGGAAAGGGGTTTTTTTTTTTTAAAAGGGGTTTTCTTTTTTTTTAGGGGTGGGGGAACCCCCCTTTTTTTTTGGGGGGGGAAAAAAATTTTTTTTGTTTGGGCAAAAATTTTTTTTTTTAACCCCTTTTTTTTTTTTTAAAAAAAAACCAACTTTTTTGGGGGGGGGTTTTTCCAAAAAAAAAACTTTTTTTAAAATTTTTTAAAAAAAAAAAACCCCTTTTTTTTAAAACCCGGGGGGGGCCCCCCAAAAGGGGGTTTTTTAAAAAAAAAAGGGGGTTTTTAAAAAGGGGGGAAATTCGGGGCCTTTTTTTCCCCCCCTTTTTTTGGGGGTTTTTGGGGGGTTTTGGAAAACCAAAACCCCAAACCCCCGGGGGAAGGTTCCCCGGGGGGTTTTAAAAAAAAGGGGGGGGGTTTTTTTTTTAAAAAGGGAAAAAAATTTTTCCCGGGGGGGTTTTTTTTCCCCCAAAAAGGGGGGTTTTAAAAAAAAGGGGGGGGGGGTTTTTTTTTTTTTCCCAGGGGGAAAAATTTTTGGAAAGGGGTTTTTTAAAGGGAAATTTTTAATTTTTTTTTTTTTGGGGGGGGGGGGAAAAACCTTTTTAAAATCTTTTTAAAAAAGGTTTTGGGAAAAAATTTTTTTAAAAAAAAAATTTTTAAAATTTTTTTAAAAAATTAAAAAAAACCCCAAAAAAAAATTTTTTTCTGCCTTTTTTTTTTTGGGGGGGGGGAAAAAAAAAAAAAACCCCCCTTTTAAAAAAAATAAAAAAATTTTTTTTTTGGGGTTTAAAAAAAAAAAAACCCTTTTTTTAAAGGTTTTTTTTTTTTTTTTTTGGGGCCCAACCAAACCCCCCCAAAAAAAAAGGGGGGCAAAAAGGGGGGGAAAAAATTAAAACCAGGGGCCCTTTTTTACCCTTTTTTTTTTCTTCCCCCCGGGAAAATTTTTTTAAAAAAAATAAAAAAAAAAAAATTTTTTTTTTTTGGGGGAAGGGGAAAAAAAAAACCTTTAAGGGGAAAAATTTTTAAAAAACCAAAAAAAAAAAATTTTGGGGTTTTTTTTTTCAAGAAAAAGGGGGGGGAAAAAAAAAATTTTTTAAGAAAGGGGGAAAAGAAAAAAAAAAAAAGGGGGGGGGGGGGGGGAAAAAAAAGGGAAAAAAAAAGGGGGGGGGGCCCGGGGGGGGGGGGGGAAAAAAATTTAAAAAGGGGGAAGGGAAAAAAAATTTTTCCCCCCCCTTTTTTTTTACCCCCATTTTCTTTTTTGGTTTAAAAAAAAAAAAAAAAGGGGTTTTTTTTTCCCTTTTTTTTTTCTGTTTTTTTTTTTTTTTTCCCCCCCCGGGGAAAAAAAAAATTTTTTAAAAACCCCCCAAAAAAAAAAATTTTTTTCCTTTTTTTTTTTTTTTTTTTTTTTCCCCAAATTTTTTTAAAAAGGCCAAAATTGGGGGAAAATTTGGGGAAAAAAAAAAAAACCCCCCCGGGGGGTTTTGGGGTTTTCCTTTTTTCCCCCCCCAAATTTTTAAAAAAATTTTTTCCCTTAAAAAAATTAATTTTTTTTTTTCCCTTTTAAAATAAAAAGTTTTTTTTTTAAAAAAATTTTTTGGGCCAAAAACCCTTTAAAATTTTAAAACCTTTTTAAAAAATTTTTTCCCAAAAAAAAAAAAATTTTTTTAAAAAATTTTTTTTTTTTTTGGGGAAATTTTTTTCCCGGAAAAAACCTTTTTGGGGGGAAAAAAAAAAAAAAAAAAAAGGGGGAAAAAAAAAAAAAACCGGTTTTTTTTTTAAAATTTTTTTTTTTGGGGGGGGGGCCGGGCCCGGGGGGGGGGGGGGGGGGGGGAAAAAAAAAAACCCCCCCCCCCAAAAACCCCCCTTTTTTTTTTTTAAAACAAATAAAAAAAATTTTTAAAAATTTCCCAAACATACGTTATTTAATATAATACATTTGATTTAAAATTTAAACCCCGCCCCTCAAAATATAACCCCACTTTGGTTTTTTGGGTTAAATTTCATGTTTTAAAAAGAAAACAACTTTTAAAACAAATACCTATAGAAGAAAAACGTTTTAAAAAATTTTACTTTTTTGTTTTAAAAATGCAGTGGAAAAAAAGCCCAAAAATTTTTTTTTCAAGGGTTTACCAACTTTTCACCAAATTGTGAGTTAAAACTGCCCCGCGACCCAAATGGCATTTCGGAGTTGCAGTTTTCTCTAATTTTGGGGGGGCCCCTTTAGGGAGGGTGTGGGAAGGGGGTGAGTGAAGGGTGGGGGGTGATGGGTAAGGGGTGGGGGGGTGATGGGGTGAGTGAAAAGGGTGGGGGGGGGATTTGGGTTGGGGGGGATGGGGGATGGGTGAGGGGAATAGGTGGGGGGGGGTTTTTGGGGTGGGTAGTGGGGGGGGTTTAAAGGGGGTGTGGTGGGGATGGGGTAATGGGGGAAAGGGAAAGGGGGGGGGGTGATGGGGTAAGGGTGAGTGAAAAGGGGGGGGGGGGTGTGGGAATGGGTGAGTGAAAGGGTGGGGGGGGATGGGTTTTTGGGGGATTTAATGGGTGGGGGGAATAAAACATTTCTAAAACCTGGGTTTCAGGGAAAATTAGAAGGGGCTATCTGGGGGAAAATCCATGTTTTTGGGGGGCCCGGGGCCCCCCAAAAAACCGGTGGGGGGCCCCAAAGGGGCCCACCCCAAAAGCCCTTCCCCAGGAGTAGCCCCAAAAAATCCCCCCGGAGGGGGGCTTGGGTAGTATTACATAATTTGGGTTTTCGGATTTGCGGACTTCGGTTTCGGAAGTGTGAACTTCAAAAAAAATTTTCCCGGGTTGCGGTTGCGGAAAAGGATTGGGGTTTGCGGATTTGGGGTTTTTGCGGGAAGTGGGGGAAATTTTGTTTGCGGGCCCCACCGGGGGTGTTTGGGGGTGGTGTGGGTGGGGTGGTTGGGGTTTTTGTTTGGGGTTTCATCTAGTTTTATTAATTTTAGGGGGGGATTTTTTCCCGGGCCAAACAATGCTCGTATTTTCCCCCTCTCCATATTAACATTTTATTTTTTTTAATTCCTTCCCTTTTTTTTTTTTGGCCGAAGCCCCACCCCGGGGGGGGGGGGGGGGGGCACCAAAAACCCGGGAGGACACCCGGTTACCCCCTTCACTGCTGGGTTTGGGCAGGGGCTGGGGTTTTTTTTAAAGGGAAAAAGCCCCTATGTTTTCCGCTCCCCCCGGGGATCAAAATGGGGCTTTCGGTTGGAACCAAGCGTGCTAAAACCCCTAAAACGGGGTACCCGTGTGTTGTGTGTTGGGGGTGTGGGGGTGTGTGTGTGTGTGTGTGTGTGTGGGGTGGGGGTGTGGGGTGTTGTGGGTGTGTTGGGGGGTGGGGATTTTTTATCTTTGTGTCCCCAATTTTTTATTTTTCTATCTTTTTGTTTTTTATTCAGATATTTATGCGTTTTTTTTAAAAAATTATCTCTTAAACTTATTTATTTATCTGATAAAAATTACCCCTTTTAATCTTTTCTTAATTAATTTTAAAATATTTTGGGAATTTTTTTATTTGTTTTCGAAATTTTTTTAAATTTTATCTTTGTTTTTTTTCCCAATGTCCTAAGGTTTCTTTCTTCTTGTTTTTCTTTTACCCGATGTGTTTGGTGCTCCCAAGGGGGTGGTGATTCCTTGTGCGTGGGGAGGGGTCCGGGGGGTGAGGGGGTTGGGGAGGGGTTGGGGGAGTAGTAGTAAGTATTAGTAGTAGTGTAAAGGGAGTTTGTAGTAGTAGATTAAATAGTGTAAATAGTAAAAGGTAAAAATTTTTGTGATTTAAAATTTTATCTATTATTTTCCCCTTTTTATCTTTTTTTTTTTTTTTTCTGGTTGATTTTCCAAAATTCTTTCTCTCTCTTTTACCTCCCTCTCTCTTCTCTCCCCTCTATTCTCTCTCTCTCTCTCTCTCTCTATCTCCTCTTCTTTTTCCTCTCTTCTCTCATCTCCTCTTCTCTCCCCCTTTTTCCTTTTCTTTCTCCCCTCTCAACACAAAAAGCAAAAATAACACCTTTCCCCTAAAATCCATTTAAATTTTTCCCCATTTCTTCACCGTTAAACACTTTCTTTTCACCCCTGTTTATTTGCCTGCAGTACCGTCGTAATGAGGTAATCCCCCAAAAGCCCCCCTTAATTTTTATCTCCGATTAGGTAAATTTCGGTTAATTTTCAGGTATATGTGATGATTTGACACATTAAAAAATTCTATTTTCGTAAGTTTTTGTGAATAGAGAAAGGGGCCCCTCAAAAGAAACAGTTTAAAGGAAAGTGTTTTTTTTTTTTTTAATTTGGGGGAATTTTAAAAGGTTTTATTTTGCTCTTTTTTTTTAATTGGGTTTTTGTTTTTTCTTTCTTTCTTCCTTCCTTTGTGTGGTAGTTTTTAGGAAAATAAATTTGGGGTTCGATCTCACTCACCCCTCCCCCACCAAAACAAAACCCCACACCACCCCACCCCCGCACACGCACCCCCGCCACCACACCCCCCCACCCCACACACAACACAAAACGTTTTTTTTTTAAAAATTTTTAAAGAATTATTTTAAATTTTTTTCCTTTTAAGTTTCGAAAAAAAAAAAAAGAAAAATCAGGAGAAGCCCCATATTTAACACCAGGGGGTTTTTTTAGATGCATTAAAGAAAAGCATCGACGTTTCACCCACTTTTCTAATAAATGGCCATTGACGTTTAAAAAGGGTAAGTACAAAAATGTTAGAATAAGTTAACCCCCCTATTTCGTACTGTAAAGACGAAATTTCAAAAGCCCAAATTCAAAAGGCCAGGGAATGTAAAAAAGCACCTTTTAAAACAAAAAAATCAGCTATTGGGGGGAAAAAAAAAGTCAAATAACCCTGCTTTTTAACCTAGATCTTAATTTTTTCCCCCGATACTGTAATGCCTTTAATGATTTAAATTTTTTTAATTGCCAACGATTATTTTTACAGTGTTTGTATAGGGATTATCTTCATAACTCTTCAAATTTTTTATGTACCTATTCCCCCCGTAATCAGTTGAAATCAAAGGGCCCACATCAATTCTTTAAAAAAAATGAAAATGGCTATGGGTGATATTCCTGCAGGCGTTTCTAAAACAAATTTTGAATATTAACACTTTTTCTTGCACACATAAACAATTTTTTGTTTTTTGTAAAAGGTATTTTCCCCGGGAAAAATTTAAAATAGCTAAAGCAATTTCCTATTCACAAAGGTTTTGGTGGGAAAGATTAAATAAATAAATTTCAGTTAATTCCATTCTACCATCAATTAAATAAAACTTTTAAAAGCAAAGGGTTACCGGGGTCCCGTTTAATTTTTTGAAAAAAAAATTTTTGGGCTGTCAAATGGTTTTTGGAAAAAAAAAAGGTCCCAAAAAGCTTTCTACCTTTTTTCTCCACTGTGTATACTAATTTGATAGGGAAAAAATTTTTGTCGCAATTTTTTTTCTAAAATATATCAAAAGGGATTGGGTCATTAGACCATCACAAAATTACATTCTAAACTAATGAATATTGGTGTAGGGGACCGCTTATAGCCCCATTAGTAGCTTTCTTACTGATCGCCCAAACAATCTTTTTTCTGGTATGGCGAGTAAAATTTTGAGGGGCAAGTTCCCTTTAAGCAAGGTGTTCCCACCCAAGGGTTTGATTTTTTGGCCCCCTCTTGTTTTCTGGGCATTTGTAAATGAAAAAATGCAAGTAATAGTATACTTTTAAAACCCTTTTTCGCAGATGACACCCAAACCCTTTATAAATTTAAAAAACCCAAAAACTTTTATTTCCCCCCACAAAAAACTAACCAAAATTAAATAATTTTTAAAAAAAAAATGGATTAAAGGGCCCCAAACGTTTGACTCAAAATAAAAAAAAATAATTTTTAGTTAAATTCCCGGGAAAAAGGTCTTTGGCATGACTTGGATTTTTGTAGGGATAAAGGGAGGGAAATTGTTTAACCGTGGACAGTTGACAAAAATTTTGTTTGTCAAATAGATTTATTTTTTTCAACTTGGGGCAAAAAATTTCCCCATTTTTTATTAGTATATCCAAATTTTTGGGGGTCTTTTATCGCTTCGCTACAAACTAAAAAATGAAGCAATGTTAACCATATATTTAAAACTTTGGTTTTCAAAAAAAATTTTGTACTGCATATCAATATGGGGTTTTTCACTTGGCCCTCTTCTTAGACAGGTTTTTTCAAGGGTCAAAAGGCAATTCTAAAGCGTTCTAACCCTTTAAGAAAAAAATTTGATTTCAAATAGGAGTATATTCATCTTTTTAAATTTTTTAAAAGCCCCTTTTTTCCCTAAATACTTCATTTTTGATAAAATAAAATTTAAAATTTTATAAAAAAAAGATAAAACATTTTTTTAGCACAAAAATTTTGTCATAATACCCGAAGAAATCAAATTAATTTATTTTTCCCCCATTTTGAACAAAACCTTTCAGTAATTTGATCCTGTGTCTCGGTTTCCTAAAGGGGTGGGATTCCTTACCCAGTCTAGTAAGAAACAATTTTTGTTTGTACCGTTAAAAGCTTCAAGTAAAATAAAAATTTTTTTTTGCCCTTTACAAACACAAGAAAAGAATACATAAATATCTGAGCTCTTTTTTTTTCTTTCACATATGAAAATATATTGTAAGGGTCCCCTTGTTACTTTTTTAATATTTAGATAAAATTTAATTTAAGGGAAATTTTTTAATTATTATTTGTTGTGTTGTGTGGTGTGTTTGTGTGTGTGTGTTGGTTTTGTGTGTGTGTGTGTGTGTGGTGTGGGGTGTGTGTTTTGTTGGTGTGTGGTTCCGTGGCGTGTGTTGTTTTGGTGTGTGTTTTGTTTGTGTGTGTGGGGGTTGTGTGTGGGTTTTGGGGGTTTTGTGTGTGTTAATCACCCCCCGGGGTTTTTGTTTCAAGGGGATTCCGACTTGCGATTTTCCATTTTTAAACCCCCCCGGTGCGAGCTTTGGGGCTAATTTTTACCGATTTTGGGTAAAGCCCGGGGCCCCCACACCCCCCAAAATACACCCATCCCCTTGCACAAGTGGGACAGTAACTGCCCGAATTTATCAGTGGAAAAATACTCGAGAATGATTGGGGGCCGGGGATCGAACGCTGGACTACATAATGGTGCCGGACGCTCTAACCCACGGAGCCGTTCACGCGGTGTTCAGGTGTGTGTGTGTGTGTGTGTTGTGTGTGTGTGTGTGTGTGTGTGTGTGTGTGTGTGTGTGTGTGTGTGTGTGTGTGTGTGTTTGTGTGTGTGTGTTTGTGTGGTGTGTGTGTGTGTGTGTGTGTGTGTGTGTGTGTGTGTGTGTGTGTGTGTGTGTGTGTGTGTGTGTGTGTGTGCGTAAACAGGTGATGCGGTCCTCCAGGTTACAGGTATAATGATTTAGAGCCATTCAGGGGGTGTCTCTGGAGTATATACCCAAGTCTGGAAAGGATGGCCTTTTCCGGGTGAAGACGCTTGGCTTTAGCTCCGAAACTAACCATTGGATTTTTTTCTCAAAAATACCCTCATTGCGATTCCTACACAAAGTTACCTCTATACTGGCAAGGAAACCTAACCGTAGCCTAACGTAACCTAACCTGACGTGCTCAAGAATAAAGTAGGCGAAGCTTTCCAGACTTGGGTAATATGCGTCCCGGGATGGATAAGGATGTGGGTATTGATTGCTCGTCCTGTTGTCATCGAGGCTGTTTACATCTTTCACGCCTTGGCAGTAACGTAAGAGATAGAGAGAGAGAGAGAGAGAGAGAGAGAGAGAGAGAGAGAGAGAGAGAGAGAGAGAGAGAGAGAGAGAGAGATGAGAGAGAGAGAGGGAGAGAGAGGAGAAGAGGAGAGAGGATAAGGAGAAGAAGAGAGAGAGAGAGAGAGAGAGAGATAGAGAGGAGAGAGAGAGAGAGGAGAGAGGAGGAGAGAGAGGAGAGAGAGAGAGAGAGAGAGCGAGATGAGAGAGGAAGAGAGAGAGAGAGAGAGGAGAGAGAGAGAGAGAGATTATATAAACGAGCCGGAGACCGCCGTGGTTCATGTTGGCGTGGGGCTTGGGAACCCAGGGTGGGTTTGATGTAGTGTGCGGTTACGGCAAGCCGTCTGTATGTAAAAGCCTGCGCCTGGGAGAGCGAGATGGACGTGACGTCAGTAGCAGAGTCTGCTATGCGAGTCAGTAGGAGCCGAGCTTTCTGCGTGTGAGGATGTACGGGCGGTACGGCTCTCATTGCACCCACCTTTCACCCACTGTTAACTCTTCGCCATTTAATATTTGCTCAAAAACAATTTTTACATGGGAATATGAATAGAAGCGGAATTTAATTCGCTTTCCATTGATATATTTCGTTACTGATAAATGAATTGGCAGCATGCATAAATTAGCGTTAGCTAAATACATAACATCATGAAATCGGGTAATTTCCTATCTAATATATGTTTATCAGTATAAAGATATACTGTTTCTTTGGAAATGTTTGTTCTATAATATTATCAAATAAAAAAACCGTAAAACACACTAAAGAAATGCCATTATGAGACTCAAGAAATATGCATGAACTTAAACTCTTCGCCATTTAATATTTTGCTCGAAAATATTTTACATGGAGAATATCAATAAAAGCTGATTATATTAGCTTTCTATTGATATATTTTGTTTTCTGATAAATGAATTAGAACCATACATACATTAAGCGTTAACTAAATAAATAACATCATCAATCGGGAAAATTACCCGATTTCATGATCCTTTTAGTTAGTTAACGCTAATTTATGTATGGTTCTAATTCATTTATCAGAAAACGAAATATAGCAATGGAAAGCTAATTAAATTCCGCTTCTATTGATATTCTCCATGCAAAATGTTTTTGAGCAAAATATTAAATGGCGAAGAGTTAAGTTCATGCATATTTCTTGAGAGTCTCATAATGGCATTTCTTTAGTCTGTTTTACGGTTTTTTATTTGATAATATTATAGAATAAACATTTCCGAAGATACAATATATCTTTTATACTGATAAACATATAATTAGGTAGGAAATTACCCGATTTCATGATGTTATGTATTTAGTTAACGCTAATTTATGCATGCTGCTAATTCATTTATCAGAAAACAAAATATAGCAATGGAAAGCTAACTAAATTCCGCTTCTATTGATATTCTCCATGTAAAATGTTTTCGAGAAAATATTAAATGGTGAAGAGTTTAAGTTCATGCATATTTCTTGAGAGTCTCATAATGGCTTTCTTTAGTGTGTTTTACGGGTTTTTATTTGATAATATTATAGAACAAACATTTCCAGAAGATAACAATATATCTTTTATACTGATAAACATATAATTAGGTAGGTAAACTTGTCATCTCGGGTTGGCCTCGTAAAGACTCAGTCCGTGCGTCATAAATCTCAGGCGCAGGCCTTTATAGATTGAGACGGCCTGGTTTCGGGTGTGTTCTATGCAAGGAGGATTTAGGGTAGGAAGGCCAATCACCCTTACTAAGCACAACAATTATGTATTACGTAAATATTACATAATTATATTTGAAAAGAAGATGGATTGATATATATTAACTTTTCAATGCCAAAACAAATTTAGATTTCATGTGCATGGATTAAAATCACCAGAACGTCAAGGCTAAGTGAATATCCTATTAGCCAAGTTTGGTACCGCGCTGGTGTTTGAGCATGGTGGTGAGGCGAAGGGATTTGAACCTCACCACAGTTAATAACTAAAGGGGGAACTATTTATTTCCGAATTAGGATTGTCACCCTGTCAATTGTCTGTGGAAGACATACTGACGGGATTTCAGATGAATAACCAAGTGTTTGGGGCAAGTGTGTTGGTAAGCAGCTGGTTCGGTTTCAATCATTACCCCCATGGAGCAGTACATTGCCCTGCTATACGTCTTTTAGTTGCAGTTCCGTTCGACAGGATAACTAGCTACTTACCCCCTTCGGTATCCCCTCAGAAAGACCATCACCATGACAAGTAGAAAACAAGAGTAAATGTATAAAGATTTGCAAGTGAAAACAATACCGGGACCACCCACCCGGCGAAACAAATGTACTCGCTGGCCGCAAAAAAATCAGTTTTTGCGACGCCGATAATTTCACTGGTCACAAAAAAAAAAAAAAAAGTTTGGCATGGAATTTAAGAACAGTTTTAGACTAATTTGAGGGTGCTAAATTTCAAATCTGATCTTATATTTCTCTATCACATCACGTTTTTTGCGCTATAGGTATATATTCCATTTTCATGAATTTCAAGAAAAAATTTATCCTTTCTATTGATTAGTGTAGCAAAAGGGCCGGGATTATATGGTTTTATTTTTAATTCATCTCCCAATAAATTGGGGGGGAATATCTTCGTTTTCTTTGAACATGCATAACATTCCCATTCTTATATACGAAAGTAAACAAACACATTTCAACTTGCACAGCAATCGCCGCAGGAAAGTGTTTTATTATTGAATTTTACATTGAATTGAGTTATTTATGTATTTCTCCTGTTTTTCTTTTTGTAACATCCCTTTAAGGTGTAGTGGTTGGTTTACAATTTCAAGAACACTCAGTACTAAAAACCTCTTTTTTCTTTTTTTGTCCCCCGTTGGTGTTGCTGCTCTACATGCCTCTACAATCACAGAGAAGTGCTCAATGATCCAATATATTTGCTACATCTGTGGAAGCTTTCCCTTTAAGACTCAGAGGCCAACATTTACTGACTTTTTTAAGACTTTTGTATTTTGCGTACTTCAAGTACCCTTGGAGACCAGACAACTTGGGCTCCTCACAAAGTGTGCAAAACCTGTTTTTAGACTTGAGATCATGTCTCAGGAAGAGCTAAATTTAAGTTTGGAGTGCCTTGGTTTGGAGGAAAACCCAAAAGCAATCATTTAGATGACTGCTATTTCTGCCTTGTCAATGTAAAAGGTTTAAATAAGAAAAAACAAGAAATATTTGCAATACCCAAGTAATCCCTTCAGCTATTCGACCAGTTACCCATATGAAAAAAATACCTGTACCAATATTTACTGAGCTTCAAAAAATGATAAAACCAGATCTCTGCTCACCTGCTCCCACTGATGAAGAAGATACTACAGATTTTTTCAGCCATCTGATGAAGATTGTGACAAACCAATTCTTTACTCAGTCTGCTTTGAAGATTTGGTTAGAGATCTTTATCTACCAAAAGAGTCTGCTGAAATGTTGTCTTCAAGACTGCAGAGAATCGAAAGCTGAAAAACCCGGGACAGGTGTCTCATTTTATGTTACAGGGAAGCAGAACTGCGTAAGTACTTCCATTCAATGGCCAGCTTGTCTATTGTACTGATGTAGAAGGGCTACTTCTTTTATGGGACTGCTAGCATATGATTCAAGGGTTGGAGACTTTTTTTTGACAGTTCCAAAGAAATTTGAAATGTGTTCTGTTACACAATGGAAATAAGTATGGCTCTGTACCAATTTGGTCATTCTGTAAAACTTAAAGAAGAATATAACAACATCAAGATTTGTCCTAGAGAGGTTGCAATAGCATGTTCATGGGTGGTTAATTTGTGTCGATTTGAAATGGTTAACTTTCTTTTAGGTCAGCAAGGAGGGTAACAAAAACCCCTGTTTTCTGTGTTACTGGGACAGTAGAGCTACAGCAGAGCATTGGGTGAAAAAGAATGGCCTCAGCGACAGAGTTTGGCATCTGGCGATAAGAAGTCATCAATGATCCTCTAGTGGATAGGAAGAAGATTGTCTTTCCTCCCTTGCACATAAAACTTGGATTGATGAAGCAGTTCGTCAAAGCTTTTTGATCACAGTGGAGAATGCTTCAGCTATATTTTGTTCAACTTTTCCTTGTCTTAGTGAAGAGAAAAAAAGGCTGGAATATTTGATGGACCTCAAATAAGAACACTAATGAGAGATCCAAATTTTATCACATCAATGAATGAGACAGAAGAAAGAGCTTGGAATGCATTTTGTAATGTGGTGAAGAATTTCTAGGGGGCTAAAAAAGCAGACAACTATGAAGAGATTATGGAAAAGCTACTAATGAGCCTGCGGAATTTTTGGATGTAGAATGAGTATCAAGGTTCCTATTTACACAGCCATTTGGACCAAGTTTCCGGAGAAACCCTTGGGGATGTGAGCGAGGAACAGGGGAGCGTTTTCATCAGGACATTAAAACAATGGAAGAACGTTTTCAAGGCCGGTGGATCACATATGATGGGGGATTATTGCTGGAGCTTTATGAGAGACAACCCAGAAGCTGTTACATCAGAGATCACCAAGAAAAAAAATTCACATAACTGCTACTTGCCATTGATCTGTGCACCATATATATGTATTGTTTTTATTTTCTATTTCAATTCTGTCACTATATTTGATTACTTGTACATGGACTTCGAATCTTTGTAATTCCTTGATTAAGAATATACAAAATGGGATTACTAAAAATCGCGTGTTTTTATTCTTGAAACCTTCGATATATAGGCTGATGAGTCATTTTCATCAAAAATTGAAAAATGCTATATCGCGAAATCCTGATGTGATAGACAAAAATTGAGTTCATATTCGTAATCAGCAGCCCAAATTCAGCTGGAATTTGTTTCAAAACCTTTTGCCAGAAATATCGTGTTGACCAGTGATTCTTGAATAATACCAGATAAACTGTAGGGTGTTGCCATTGTATTCATTTCGTAACGTTAAGTTTGCGTCCATCACTATAGCCTTGTGCCCAGCCTTGACATTTGTATTACTACTGTTCCTCGCAGCCACTAGAGAGTGTCCCGATCTTGCAAAATAATGACATAACAAATGACGTGCTTAAAAAGATAACAAACGCCACCGTAAACTGTACTTTGGCATTTACCACGCCCTGTCTAGTGAATAATGCCCG
>JACEEZ010008718.1:30000-56899 GCA_016584305.1 Chionoecetes opilio
TGGTGATGGTGCCGAATGGCTACTCTGAACAACTGCCACCAACCCACCGCCAAGGGCTCAGCGTTGCCCATCCTTTTTGCCTCAACATCACCTCCGTCAGGCGGTTCGACTTGGTCTCTTTCACTATCAGCATCGACGCATACATAAGAATGCAGTGGGCGGGACCGGCGGCTCAAGTACAACAACCTGTTGGCTAACTTGCGTGCCAACAAGCTGCGGGAGTGGAAGGAGGTGGGTGTGGCCATAGACCTTAGAGTGGGATAGACGGGCCCTGGCAGACTAGGGCCGTTGGGGTGGATTGGAGAGGGGCATGGGGACAAGGAAATGAGGAGGAGCTTAGGGCAGGATTATACTGCTAGAAAGTAAGGAAGGACGATTTAGAGCCAATGTTGTGGCCGATGTACAAAGACATCACTAAAACAGTTTATTTGTTTTCCCATGCCTTAGGCGCCTTCTGGCGCGGTAACCTTGACTTACCTTCACGCCCTGGACCCTATATTCCCTTCCTTTCCAGGTGTGAAAGCCGGGTCTGGAAATGAAAGACGGAACTAAAGGTGCCGTGGAGATCAAAACACATTCTCAGGCGGCCTACGTGGTCCGAGCCACGGGACCGCTGCCGGACCATGACACCACCATCAGGGAAGGTGTGTGTGTGTGTGTGCGTGTGCGTGTGCGTGTGTATGTGTGTGTGTGTGTGTGTGTGTGTGTGTGTGTGTGTGTGTGTGTGTGTTTGAGTCATAGGGGATAATGAGGGACTCTTTCATCCCCAGATGTGACTTACAGTGGCATGGACAACCCGCTGGTGTTCAGGACGAGACGACGCTCACCTTCAAGTGTCACTTCGAGCTCAAGATGTACCCGTTTGACCGACAGAAGTGCTTCGTCGTGTTCAAGATGAAAGACATGACCGAAGAGCTGGGTGTTCTGGTGCAGGTGGGTAACCAAACGGTAGCCAGGAAAGTTGACTGGAATACAGTCAAAGAGAGCACTTGGGAGACTCCATAGATTTCAGGAGACATACGAGTGTAAGGACATGACATCATAATTATATGTGGGTTAAAATCCTAGTTAGCAGGATTTTTTGTTATTTTTTTTTTCTTTATTTTGCTCTTGGACTTATGATGTAAAAAAATATACTGATGGGGATCTGAGAGCCTTGGATGACTTGTAGGAGTCTAGATACTTAGGATATCAGACACTTGGAGAGGAAATGCTGATAAGTCTAAGTGAATGTAGCCAACTGCAAGTGATAACTAGTAAGATTTCACAATGAGTTCGAGTGAAAATGAGGCCAGATAAAAGTGAGTTCGGATGAAATTAAGTCTTGGTAAAAGTGAGTCTAGTTGAGAGTAAAGGCCTGTCCAGACTAGGGGTGATGAGGCTGGCGGTGACGCTGGCGCTGTTAAATTTCGACTGTTTCAACACCCGCAGGCTGATGCTGGGCCGCTCCAACCCTCCCCTATATTTGCCGCACTGCCCTCGTCATTCACGCATCAGTGCTCGACATGCTCCAGTGAAGGCAGGTCGTATATCGCAGCGCTCCGTGAAAAAATGTCTTGTTCAAGTTGTACTAACCACGTTGAGTGGACACGGAGCAATACTCTTTACTTGATTGAATTATTGAAGCAGCATCCGTGCATCTGGGATGTTAAATCCCACCACTACTACTACTACTACTACTACTACTACTACTACTACTACTACTAACTACTACTAACACTATTACTACTACTACTAACACTACTAACACTATTACTACTACTACTACTACTACTACCACCACTACTACTACTACTACTACTACTACTACTACTACTACTACACTACTACACTACTACTACTACTACTACTACTACTACTACTACTATACTACTACTACTACTACTACTACTACTACTACTACTACTACTGTGATGCCAGGGTTTTCGTGGGTTGTTGCTGACACCTTTATATTGAATGATATTAACTGATTAGAATTCTACATTGATTACAACTGAATTGAGAGTTGAAATTTGTCTTATGACTTCACTATTTAATTATAGTACGAACACTTCTCGCTGCGGAGAGTACTGAAATGGGAATGAACTTAAGGGGAAGGAGTAGGAGTTAAGGTTAAGGGGAAAGGGTAGGAGTTAAGGAGTAAGGGGAAATGCTGCCACCAGCTCAAGCGAGTAGTTCTCTGGTTTACTCCCTGAGCACGTTTGAATATATATATATGAGATTTATTTGGTAGTCGGGGTTGATACTTAGTATCACACCGAGTGAGGCTGAAAGCTCTTTTTGGAGAACGTGGGGAAGTATTGTCCTAACACGGAATAATCACCTGGGGTTTTACAAAATAACACAAGAAACTATATTTTAAACATCATCCTATTTATTCATCATGAAATATTATGTCTCTTGTTTGAGATCTTAGACACATATATAAACTCTAATCTGACACGGGCAAGCTCTCTAACCCGGCACAGGAAAACTCTCCAATCTGACACAGAAAAACTCTCCAATCTGACACAGGAAAGCTCTCCACCCTGACACAGGAAAACTCTCCAATCTGACACAGGAAAGCTCTTGAGAGCATAACCTCCCTCATTGAATCCTATTAATGAATTTTCATTTACGTATGTAACATACCGCTGAATACTTATAGGTATACATGGAGAATATAAGGGGGGAATATAAGAGTAATAATGTTGTTTGCGTTCACTTAAAACCATGTGACGGGGTTTTTCGTCAGACTGAGACGTCCGTCGAAGCCTTGAAAGGAGTGGAGAGACGACTCTTAATAACACTTATAAGGATGGGGGGCAGGCTTCCTATGCGTTAACGAAACCGAACAACGGTACCTATATATGAGAATATAGATAGATATATTATAACAAGAAGGGGGAGGGGAATAGGAGCGAGGTACCGCATGTCTTACCTTGAAAGGAGTGGAGAGACGACTGGCTCTCTCGTGGTAACTAAGGCGAGGTTGGGATGAGTGGCGGGAAAAAGGGGAATGTTCGGATCCTATGAAACGGCCTTTCCTGAAGGGATTATCAGACCTCGAATGACTCTAATTAACTAATGAAACAAGTATACATATGAAATGGCTGCCTATAATACAGTTCTTTTACTTTGATATAGAAGAATTTAATATGTTTACTCTAATATCCAGGGAGAAATGTACTTCCTTTCGGTCAGGCCCACGAACGCGTTTTCTAGAGAGACGAGGTATTGGAGTCGAAACAGAAATTTGGTCGACTTTCAATTTAGCGAATAACTCGACTAACCCACCCATTTATAAACGTGATCTGTCACTATTGTGTCTATTTTGAAGGACATTAAGAAACTAAGAGTGTTCCTTGATCTGTCAGGAGGGTGAGGAGAGGATGAAAAGTTTTGAATCTACTAGTTATTGATGATCGCGAAATAAGTGTCCATCGAATTTGGACTCGTATCCAGAGTGTATGGGGGAGGGAGTGGGGGGAGGGGGGGAAGATAGAAGTGGGAGATAGAAAGAAAGAAGATAAATTTCACGAGAAACGGAAAGATTGAATTGACCTTAATATGATAGGAATACCCTTTTCCTCCATATGCTGGGTCGAGGTGACAACTTGCCCCCAGAACAACCTATGGAGATTGAAACCTTTTTTTCTTCTTACGGACATAACCCGGGAATTGTATGATAGGAATTCCCATCCTATCTCTTCCGAATACCGGGCATTACACTACTACTACTACTAACACTACTACTACTACTACTACTACTACACTACTACTACTCCTACTACTACTACTACTACTACTACTAACACTATTACTACTACTACTACTACTACTAACACTACTAACACTATTACTACTACTACTACTACTACTACTACTACTACTACTACTACTACTACTACTACTACTACTACTACTACTACTACTACTAACACTACTAACACTATTACTACTACTACTACTACTACTACTACTACCACCACTTCTACTACTACTACTACTACTACTACTACTACTACTACTACTACTACTACTAGGGTGGGGTGGGGTCACACCGAACGGGGGGGATCACCGTACGAAGGCTACAACGCGAAAATTAATTCAAATTTCGCGCCACCATGCCACCACTCCCCCCTTTTTTGAAACCCCAAAGGGGCAGCCCCCAAAAAATTTTTTGGTTTGTTTCAAAAAATTTTTGCCCCTTTTGGGATTATGGGGAAAAAAGGGAAGGGGGGGTTTTTGGGGAAAGGGGGTTTTTGGGGGAAAAAACCTCCCCCGGAAAGGGAATTCCGGAACCCCCCCTTTTTTTTGGGGAAATAAAAAATTTTTTTGGGGGGTTTTTTCCCCAACCCCTTTTTTTTAAAGGGGGGTTTTTGAAAAAAATTTTCCCGGGTTTCCCAAAAAAAAGGCCCCTTTTTAAACCCCAAAAAAAATTTTTTTTGTTTTGGGGGGCCAAAGGCCAAAAAAAAAAAAAAAAGGGGGGGGGGGAAAAACCCCAAAAAGGAAAAAAACCCCCCTTTTTTTGGGGGAAAATTTTTTCCCCCCCCCCCAAAAAGGAAAAAAAACCCCCCCAAAAAATTTTTGGGGGGGGCCGGGGGAAAAAAAAAAAACCCCCCCCTTTTTTTTTTTTGGGGGGGCCCCCCAAAACCCCAAGGAGGGGCCCCCAACCCCCGGTCCCCCCGGGGGCCCGGGGGAAAACTTTTTGGGGGGCCCCCCCCCCCCCCCCGGGGGGGAAAAAAAAAAAAATTTTCCCCCCGGGGGGGGGGTTTGGGGGGGGCCCCCCCCGGGGGGGGGTTTTTGGGGAAAAAAAAGGGGGGGGGCCGGGGGGGGGTTTTTTTGGGGGGGCCCGGGGGGGGTTCAAAAAAAATTAAAAAAAAAAATTTTTTGGGGGGAAAAAAAAAAAAAAAAAAAAAAAAATTTTAAAAAAGGGGGGGGGGGCCCCCCCCCGGGGGGGGGGGGGGGTTTGGGGAAAAAAATTTTTTCCCCCCCCTTTGGTTTTTAAAAACCCCCGGGGGGGACCGGGAATTTTTTGGGGGGGAAAAAAAAAAAAAATTTTTTTGGGGGTTTTTTGGGGGGGGGGGAAAAAAAAGGGGGGTTTTTTTTTAAGGGGGGGGAACCTTTTTGGGGAAAAAAAAATTTTTTGGGGGGGGGGGGAAAAAAAAATTTTTTAAAAAAAACCCGAAAAAAAAAAAGGAAAATTTTCCCTTTTTTTCCCCGGGGGCCCCTTGGGGGCCCCGGGGTTTTGGGTTTTTTGGGGAAAAGGGTTTAAAAAAAACCCCCCCCTTTTTTTTTTTTTTTTTTTTTAAAAAAAATTTTAAATTTTTTTTTAAAAATATTTTTCAAAAAAAAAACCCCAATTTTTTTAAATAAAAAAAAAAATTTTTTCCCCCCCCAAAAAACCCCCCCCCAAAAAAAGGGAAAAAAAAAACCCCAAAAACCCCTTTTTTTTTTAAAAAAAAAAAAACCAAAATTTTTTTTAACTTTGGGCCCCCTTAAAAAATTTTTTTTAAAAAAAAAAAAACCCCTTTCCCCCCCCCCCCCAAAACCTTTCCCTTTTTAAAAAAAAATTTTTTTTTTCCCCCCTACTACCCAAAAAAAATTTTTTACAAAAACCCCCCTTTTTATTACTAAAAAAAATTATTTTTTCCCCCCCCTTTTTTGGGGGTTTTTCCCCCCAAAAAAAAATTTTAAAAAAAAAATTTACAAACAAAACCCCCCAAAAAACCCTTTTTTTTTTTTTTTTAAAAAAAAAAAAATTTTTAAAAAAAAAAAAATTTTAAAAAAAAAAAATTTTTTTTTTTTAAAAAAAAATTTTTTAAAAAAAAAAAAAAAATTTTTTTGGGGAAAAAAAAAAATTTAAAATTTCCTTTTTTTAAAAACCAAAAAGGGGCCCCAAAATTTTTTTTTCCCCAAATTTCCCTTTGGGTTTTTTTTTTTAAAAAAAACCCCCCCCCTTTTTTAAAATTTCCCCTTTTTTTGGGGGGGGGAAATTTTAAACCCAAAAAACCTTTTTTGGGTTTTTTTTGGGGAAGGCAGGGTTTTTGAAAAAAAAAGGGGACCTTTTTCCCCCCTTTTTAAATTTTCCCTTTTTCTTTTTTTAAAAAAAATTTTAAAAAAAAAAAAAACCCCCCCCAAAAAATTTTTTAAAAAAATTTTTAGTAGAAAAAGGGGAAAAAAAGGGGGGGGGGGGTTTTTTTTTAAAAAGGAAAAAAAAGGGTTTTTTTTTTGGGGGGGGGGGGGGGGTTTTTTGGGGGGAAAAATTTTGGGGTTTTTTAAAATTTTTTTTTTCCCCCCCCCCCAAGGGGGGGGGAAAACCCTTCCCCCTTTTTTTTTTTTGGGGGGGGGGGTTTTTTAAAAAGGGGGGAAAAAAAAAAGGGGAAAAAAAAGGGGGGAAAAAATTTTTTTTTTTTCCTTTTTTTTTCCCCCCTTTTTCCCCCCTTTTTTTTTTTTTCCTCTCTCTCCCCCTCTCTTTTTCCCCCCCCCCCCCCCCCCCCCTTTTTTTTTTTTTTTTTTCCCCTCTCTCCCCTCTCTCTCTCTTTTTTCCCCCCCTTTTCTCCCCCCCCCCCCCCTTTTTTTTTTTTTTTCTTTTTTTCCCCCCCTCCCCCTTTTTTCCCTTCTCTCTTTTCTTTCTCTCTCTCTCTCTCCCCCCCCCTTTTTTTCTCCCCCCTTTTTTCCCCTCTTTTTTTCTCTCCCTTTTCTCCCCCCCCCCCTTTTTTTTTCCCCCTTTCTCCCCTTCCTCCCCCCTTCTTTTCTCTCCCCCCCCTTTTTCCCCCCTTTTCCCTTTTTTCTCTCCCCTTCCCCCCCTTTTCTTTTTTCCCCCCTTTCCCCCCCCCCCTTTTTCCCCCCTTTTTTTTTCCCCCCCCCCCCCTTTTTTTTTAAACTCCCCCGGGGGCCCCCCCTTTTTCCCCCCCCCAAAACACCCCCACCAAACCCCCCCAAAACCCCCAAAAAACCCCCCCCCCCCCAAAAACACACACACAAAAAAAAACCCCCCCCCCCCCCAAAAAAAAAAAACCCCCCCAAAAAAAAAAACCCCCCCAAAAAAAAAAAAACCCCTTTTCTTTTTTTTTTTTTTTTTTTTTTTTCCCCCCTTTTCTTTAAAATTTTTTTTTTTTTCCCTCTCTCCCCTTCCCCTTTCCTCCCCCCCCCCCCCCTTTTTTTCCCCCCCCTTTTTCTCTCCTCTCTCTCTTTCCTCTCTTTTTTTCTTTTTTTTTTTCCCCCTTTTTCTTTTTTTTCCCCCTTCCCCCCCCCCCCGGGCCCCCTTTTTTTTAAAAACCCCCCCTTATTTTTTTTTTTTGGGGGGGGTTTTTTTCCCCGGGCCCCCCCCCCCGGGCTTTTTTTGGGGTTTTTTTTTTTTCCCCAATTTTTTCCCACAAAGGGGGGCCCCCCCAAAAAAGGGCCCCAATTTTTAAAAAACTTTTTAAAAAAAAACCCCCCCCCCCTTTTAAAAGGGAAAAAGGAAACCCCCTTTAAAAACCCCTGTGGGGGGGGGGGGAAAGGGGGGGGGGGTTTAACGGGAGGGGGTTTTTTGGGGTTTTTTTTTTTTTTTTTTTTTTTAAAAAAAAAATTTTTTCCCCAAAAACCCCCCTTCCCCCCCCCCCTTTCCTCAAAAAACCCCAAAAAATTTTATTTCCCCCGGGGGCCCCCTTCCCCAAAAAACCCAAAAAAACCCCCCCTTTTAAAAAACCCCTTTTCCCCCCCTTTTCCCCCCAAAAAAAAAATTTTTTTCCCCAAAAATTGGTTTTGGGGGAGGGGGGGCCCCCCCTTTTTTTCCCCCAAAAAAAACCCAAAAAAAGGGGCCCGGGGGGCTTTTGTTTTTTTTTTTAAAAAATTTTTTTTTTTGGGGGTTTGGGTTTTAAAATTTTTTGGGGGTTTTGGGGAAAAATTTTTTTAAAAGTTTTTTTGTAAAATTTTTTGGGGGGAAAAAAAAAAGGGGGGGAAAAAAAAAAAGGGGAAAAGGGTTTTTTAAAACCCGGGGGCCCGGGGGGAAAAGGAAAAGAAAAAAACCCCTTTTTTTTTGGGGTTTTTTTTTTTTTAAAAATTCCCCCAAAAAAATTTTTTTTAAATATAAGAAAAAAAATTTTTTTTTGGGGGGGGGGGGGTTTTTTCCCCCAAAAAAATTTTTTTGGGGTTTTTTAAAAAATTTAAACCAAAAAAAATTCCTTTGGGGGGGGGTTTAAAAAAAAAAAAATTTTTTTTTTTAAAACCTTTAAAAAAAAAAAATTAGGGGTTTTTTTTGGGGGGGGGGGGAAAAATTTAAAAAATTTTTTTTTTTTAATTTAATGTTTTTAAAAAAAAAAAAAAAAAACCCTTTTTTAAAAAAAAATTTTTTTTGGAAAAGGGGGAAATTTTTTGAAAAAATCCCCGTGAGCGAGTGAGACTGAACAGCTAACCGTGCTAATGCTCTATCCACTGGACCATCGTGGCGGTGTGTGTGTGTGTGTGTGTGTGTGTGTGTGTATGTGTGTGTGTGTGGAGGCGATGAGACATGTTAGTATGATTTTTTGCGTCATATATACACTTACGTTACACACTAAAATTTGCCTTTTACTTCACACTACAGAATATACAAGCACTAAATCACTACTCCACCCTGTCCCTTTCTCTCACGCAATCCTCAACATCTTACAGGACCGCATCATGGTATCCTTAACCTCCCTCCTCGTGCTGGCCACCTTCTTCACCCAAACCAGCCAGAACATCCCTAAAACCTCTTACCTGAAGCTCATAGATGCGTGGTTCGTGGCTCTGATCTTCGGCGACTTCTGCATCATTCTTTCCTTAGTATACGTGGAAACACTCAGACTTAAAGAGACGCAGCCAGGGAGGAGCATCAAGGTCTCCCCCTACATCTCCCCGTCAGCGGCAAGAAGCAAGTCTCGTACAAGGGATCGCGTGCCGTTCGTTGCAATAGGTTGTTTGTGAAGCTGTTCTCGGTGATACTATTGCTGATGCTCATGTGTTTTGTGCCTATTTGTATGTACGCTATTATGGCCCCGTAGAGAGAGAGAGAGAGAGAAAGAAAAAAAAATATAGTACGTAGTTAGAATGGAACGAGGGGGCGGCAGTATACAGCAAGTATAATGAGTCCATCGTATTATGTGATCTACTGTGTTACTTTCCTCATCACCGTCACAGATTCACTCAGTAATAAGTACAAGATATAAGAAGCACAATATTACTCTGTTTCTGTAATTGATGTGTTATCGTTAGCTGTAATAAGTCTATAATACACTAACCTAAGGAGTTCAGCCGTGTGCTTATATAAGTATAGTAGAACCAATTTATGAAGTCCGTTTGGGCGTTGGCTGGAGTGGGGAATTCTGTGTCCTACCTAATAGTACATATGCTTTTTAAGGGGTACCGTTAAACTTTAGAGCAAAAACAAAAATATGCAAAGGTAAAGTTAAGGACAATTACTGATAGTAGAAAATTAGAAATAAATGTCAGAATACTGTTGGTTTTACATTGAAACTACTAATTATTCAATAACAAAGAAACGAAGAAATGTATGATTGAAGAGTGTTATGACGTCATATCGTTAAAGTAATCGTCCAGACCCTTTTTTTTTTTGCCTACTTATGTTGAATGTACATTCAAAACACTTAATCCACCAAAAATAATTGATTTCCAGGCCTTATTTCCGTAAAAACACGACTTTTGTAAAAAGCGCGCGAATTTTTTTTTCTTCCCTCCAACAGGGTTACGAATGTTATTGATGACGTAGCAAAAGGCAGCGCTCTCCCCGCGCGCAGATTCACTCAGATACTCTCTCTCCTTCCTTCCCTGCTCTCTCTTCTCTCTCGTTTTCCTTCTCCTCTCTTCCTCTCTCTCTCTCTCTCTTTTCCCCTTCCTCTCTCTCTCTCTCCCCCTTTCTTTTTCCCCTTCTTTTTCCTTTTCCCTTCTTTTCCTTTTCCCTTCTCTCTCCTTCATCTCCCCTTTTCTCTCTCTCATCTCTCCTTCTCTCCCCTCTTCCCTCTCTCTCTTCCTCCTCTTCCCCTCTCTTCTCCCTCCTCTCTCCCCTCTCTCTCTCCCCTCTCCGTCTCTCTCTCCCCCTTCTCTCCCCTCTCTCTCTCTCTCTCCCCTCTCTCTCTCTCTCTCTTCTCCTCTCTCTCTCTCTCTCTCTTTTCTCCTTTCTTTCTTTTTCATCTATTTCTTCTCCCCTCCTCTTCCTCCATCTTCCCGAGAGAGAGAAAAAAAAATTAAAGGAGAGAGGAAAGGGAAAGGAAGGAGAGAGAGAGGGGAGAGAGAGAGAGAGAGAGAGAGAGAGGAGAGAGAGAGAGAGAGAGAGAGAGAGAGAGAGAGAGAGAGGAGAGAGAGAGAGCAGGGAAAGGAAGGGGGGAGAGAGAGAGAGAGAGAGAGAGAGAGAGAGAGAGAAGAGGAGAGAGAGAGAGAAGAGAGGAGAGAGAGAGAGAGAGAGAGAGAGAGAGAGAGAGGAAAAAAAGAAAGGGGAGAGAGTATCTGAGTGAATCTGCTCGGCGGGGAGAGCGCTGGCCTTTTGCTACGTCACCGAGCCTGAACTTGAGGTTGGCCGGGGCATCGTCTGGAGTGTTTTTGAGAACTCGGGGAATTTTGCGATTTTGATTGCGGATTATTTAAAAACGGCTGACTGGATGCAAAAAGTGACGACGTATTGTTGATATACTCGTTAATGGCTATGATTTGATTGCATTAAATCAGGAATGATGAAATGGTCTGGACGATTACTTTAAGGTCGGGGAAACGTGTAGGGGCTACACTCAAGTTGGATATTCCTGAACCCCGAACCTGTCCTTTTTGCACTCAACTAAACACCTTTCTTCTGATCCCAGCTGGATTAAACCTAGCAGCATTTTGGGGGTGGTGGCGGGGATTAATGGAAGGAGTTTAAACCCTCAAATATTTCACAATAGAGGCTGCCTGTCCCTTGCCCGCCACGCGCTCCCTGGCACCACTCCCCCACCCTCCACCCCCCACAACCACCCGGGCAACCTCCCACCCCGCGCTGCCTCGCCTCTCAGTTCAAGGTTGCCCCACTGCCACCATCGCTACCTCCACCACCACATCATGCATTACGTTATACGTAACATTACCCTTCGACCAGTTGGCCCACAGGCTCATAGTTGTAACAAGTAGGGGCCTGTCTGGGTTACGTACAGTGTTAACTATTTACAATTTACGCATAGTCGTGTAATCCTTATCTTGTTTTGTAATTCATCTGTCCTGTCTGCCGTCACCACATGTCCGGAATTTTAGAAAACATTTCTGCTTGCTATTTATAAGGGTGCTTTTTTACTCAGTGTGACTACCCACCATGTCCCCTTTGCTCGGTCTGTGTGTCACCCCCGGCCCCACACTGTTAGGTTTTTCTGGGCCTCTTAAATAGTGTGGTGAGTGTGTTGTGATTTTTTTACCTCATTAGCTAGCTAGCTTTATCTTCTGCCTGTGTTTTCTCCATTGCCATTATGTTTGTCCTGGACAAAAAATAATGGAAGAGCAACTGGCTGTTCTTTTTTAAACCCTCAGGCTTCCTTTGCGCTCAAACAGTTAGAGTTGGGATAGTGGAGGTAGAGTTGGAGGATACTTTTCCAAGTGGAGTTACTGAAGGCTCAGAATTAACACCTCAGACTCAGCCAAGGCTATGTGCAGTCTGCTGGTGAGCACGAGTCCAGCTTTAAAATAGGAATGGCCATGCATTTTGTCCCTAAGTTTAGTGAGGAAGAACCTGAGGAGTTTTTCAATCACTTTGAGAGAACAGCTACCCTTCTTAGTTGGCTTAAAGATAAGTGGGTGTTATTAGTCCAAAGCTCTTTTGTGGGAAGAGGGCAGAAGGTTTTTACTAGTCTTGACGACACTTTGTCTTTTGATTATGATCGGGTTAAAAAGGTGGTCCTAAACGCTTACAGGAAGGTTCCTGAGGCGTATCGGCAGCAGTTCCGCCGTTACCAAAAATTTCAAACCAAACATATATGGAGTTTTTTCGGCAAAAGGAACTAACTGCTCTGTCGGCGTTGGGTAGAAAGCTCGCTGGACTCTTGCGTTACGATAAGCTCTTAGAGTTATTGTCATGGAGGAAGGTTTAAGTCCTGCCTTTTTCCTCTAAGGTGAGGGCCCACTTGGATGAGCGAGAGCTGCTTTCCTTGGTGGAGGCAGGGCCTGCGGCTGATCATTTCTCGTTAACTAACATTGACTCATTTCGCAGAAATCAGCCCTGGAACCAGTCCTTTCCTAATTAGTTTATCTTTCTGGGGGGACTGGGGTGATTTTTGGGGTGAGCGCGCTGGTGGGGAGAGGAGGGGCCAAGGTAAACCCTGGAGAGAGGAGGGAACCGGCATCTGCAGTTATTGCAAGAGCCTGACCATCATATTAACTTTTGTAGAAGCGGCCCAGGAGATCCGCCCCCTATAGCCCGGCCGGACTGTTCTTTCACGCCAGCGTTCTCTCAAAACCGGGGGTGAGGTCTGATTCCCGGTGAGTGATGTGCTTGTTTGGGGCCTGTCAACCTTGGAGTCGTCCCCTTGATGTGGCTTTCGCTTGCAAGCCTTTTTGCTCGGAAGGCAGAGTAACTATTAAGGGCTCGTGCCAACACCTTACCCCTGTCATTATTTTGCCCGACACCGGCTCTGACCTTTCGTGCATCCCGAAGAAGGCTGTTCCCAACTTTTAATTGCTATACAGGTGAGACTGTAATTGTGTCCGTTTACCAGGAGCTGCCCCGATATCCTCTGTGCGCCGTGTATCTTGATTGTGCTTTTGTCTCGGGTCAAGTCACCTTAGCAGTAGTAGACAGCTCCCGGTCACTACTGTTTCTTTTCTTATTGGGCATGATCTTGCTGGCACCCAGGTGACTCCTAGCTCTATTGTATCGCTGTACCCACGCTAGAAAATAACACTCAGGAGCTAGAGCAGAATCAAACCCTAAACTGTTCCCGGTATGTGCTGTCACTCGTAGCATGAGAAAAACCTTTGGCAGAGGCACCCGTTACTAAGAACTGTAATCCTACACCCGACCTTGTCGACCACCTCATGGGCGGTCTGATAACCCTGACAAAAGGATTTACAAATCGCGGGTTTTGTTTACCATGCCACTGCACCCGTCCACCCAGTAGTTCCAGGCCTGAATTGTTAACTTTTGGTGACACCCCCATAACCAAGGAAAACTTAATTCATGAACAGTCTCGTGACCCTGAGCTGGAAGTTTATTTTGATTATCAGCTGGAGGGTGCTGGCGCTGATGAGGCCTCAAATTGTTTTTATCCCAAGTCGGGTGTGTTGATGCGTAAGTTCAGATCCTTAAACGTTCCATCAAGTCACACATGGGAGATAGTTCATCAGATTGTCGTTCCTAAGCCTCTAAGGCAGGATATTTTGGGGAAAAGCACACGACGGGGCTGGTTGGGGCACCTGGGAGTGCGCAGACCTACCAGAAGGTACTATCCCACTTCTTTTGGCCAAAGTAAAAAAAAGATGTTAGCTCTTACATTCGTACATGTCCGGTCTCTCAAGCAACTGGTAAATCTGGCACAGGAATTAAACCCGCTCCTCTTAGACCAATACCTGTCATGGAGGAACCCTTCAGTAAAGTTATCATTGATTGTGTGGGTCCCTTACCTAAGAGTAAAAGGGGGCACCAGTATTTGCTCACCATAATGGATGTGGCCACCCGCTATCCGGAGGCCATTCCTCTCCGCAGCATCCATTACCAAAAGTGTTGTCAGGGCCCTGGGTCAAGTTTCTTCACTCAGGTTGGCCCGCCTGCCGTTTTTTGCAGTCAGACCAGGGATCTAAATTTCACCTCTAGGATGTTTCAGTAGGTTCTGAGTACCCTGGGGGTCCAAACAGGTTAGGTCCAGTATTTCCACCCCCAAAGTCAGGGAGGCCCTTGAAAGGTTTCCATAACACTATTAAACTATGCTTAAAGCCTTTTGTTTGGAGACGGGAAAGGACTGGGACGAGGGAATTGATCTCTTATTTTTTTCTGTTTGGATAGTGTTCAGAAAGTCTGGGTTTCACCCCATTTCGCTGATATATGGTCATGAGGTTAGGGACCACTGAAAGTCTTGAAGTAATCTTGATTGTCGGAGGAAACTATTACCCCTTTGCGTGCTTGTGTTTGACAAAATTTTTATAAAAAACTGAAAATTGCCAATTAGACTTGTCCAATCCCACCTCGGTAAAGCTCAAAACGAATGAAAGATCACTTTGATAAGGTTCAGAATGCAAAAGATGCGCACCTTTCAGGTAGGCGAAACCCGGTGTTAGCTCTATTAACCCCTACCTAAGATCCTTGCAGTCCAAGTATAATGGCCCTTATCCAGTATTGGAAAAAATTTTTAAAGATGTAAACTATATAATTGGAACCCCAGAGAGGCGTAAGAAGAAGCGCCTTTTTCATGTACATTTATTGAAAAAATTCCTTTTCACGTGACCAGTCGAAACCAAATGGTATAGAAAAAGTAATACTGATGAAACCCCTTAATGGGGATTGAGGAAGACTGTGAAAAGGATCCTTCTCCATTCGTTGGTTTCCCAAACTGGGCAATTCTGATGTATTTTTGTGATCTAGATAGTAAATAAGCATCTGTCCCCTGCCCCGGCAGGTGATATTTAGGCATCTTCTGCAAGACAACCAGGGGGCTCTTCGGGGTTCCTCACCTCTGCCCATTGCTTCCCCATGATGTGGACGTCCAAGGAGCCGCACCCATTCGCCAAGCCCCTTACCGCATCAGCGCTCAGAAAAAGGAATTTCTGAGGAAAGAGGTAGAGCGTCTACAGCAGCAGGGCCTCATCCGTCCCAGCATGAGTTTCCCGGGCCTCCCCCGTAGTGCTTTTTCCCAAGGCTGGTGGGAGCTTTCGCCTCTGCGTCGATTACAGGAAAGTAAATAAGACCACTCGACCAGATGCCTTCCCTCAGACGCACGTCTCAGCTCACATTATTCGGAGCTCCCAATTTTTTCTACGTATGCGGGAGTGGCGGGACGACGTCCCTGTGACGTCACTGATCGCCACGGCCCACGTAGACACGGACAGCAAAACGTGTAGTGTGAACCCCGCCTTCCCGTAGCAAGGGAGAAAACGGTTTGAGCATCACCCGTAGAGGCGCTACGAGGTAAAAGCCTCGTAGGGTAATACTTACAGTTCCGTAACTCTTTCGAGTATCTCCCCCAGGGGCGTAAAGAGAGGAGAGAGAGAGAGAGAGAGAGAGAAAAGAGAGAGAGAGAGAGAGAGAGAGAGAGAGAGAGAGAGAGAGAGAGAGAGAGAGAAAGAGAGTTTTCGATATCCGATCCGATCCGATGGTGTTTGGGGTATAGCCTTATCAACGGTACCCCTCAGTGTTGGCCGAAGCCACCACCCCGGGAGGCGGGTCACAAACCTCCCAGCTAAAAAAACCCGGTACCCATTCACTGCTGGGGGAAGGGGCTCGGGTTTAAAGAGCCCGTTGTTCGGGTCCGCCCCGGGGTGAACCCGGCTTCTCGGTTGTGCGATAGGCAACCTAGGATACACGAATGAAGGAATTTATTTTAAATAATATGGAAGGCCTGGGATNAAATCCCCCTATTTTAGTTTTTTGGGGCCAAATGCATAAATGATCAGCCCCCATTTTGTATGTAAATTAAAATTCTTTAAACAAATTGTTTAGGGATTGTTTGGTTTATGCTCTTGGTGTGTTTATTTGTTGGTTGGTTGATGTTTGTTTGTGTTTTTGTTTATGATTTTTTTATGTTTAAAAATAAATGCATAATTCTTATTGTAATTAGAATTAATGAATTGTAGTGTTGGGGTTGTGCTGTTCTTGTTTTTTGGTGTTTTCCCCGTCCGAACTCGCAAGCAAACACAAACCATACCTTTTTCCCACAGACAATAGAACTAACACAAATACACCCAATATCCTCCACAAAAAATTCCACACATCACCCACACACACAACACACACATCACACACCACACCACACCACACATCGACCCACACCACACACACACGTCTTTTCCCCCATACCACTCAATACAATAGCCATCACATCATTCACGAAAATCACACACCACACACACATCGACACACACCACCGCACATACAACACACACACACACACTCTCACCACACACCACACACACGAACACATATTTACATACAACATTGTACTAGAGTTTCAATACATTACAATCACCCACAGTCTTTCCCACACACACGGCCACCCACACACACAGACACAACACCACACACACACACACACACACACACACACACCCACACACACACACCCACACACACACACATCACACACACACACACACACACACAACTTCCAGCACAACCATCTCTACCTTTTGCCAGAGCAAACTACACACACACAGGCTCTACACCACACACACACACACACGCAGGACAACAAAGCACGACACACACATAACACATACACACAACACACCACATCAACACGTTTCGCAGTCTTCCATTTTTTCTTTCTTTTTCTGCATCCCTTGGCTTGTGTGTTCCCAAGAGATGATAAACGAGGCTGCTTCCTGACCTATGAGCAACTTTTCTGTTTTTGGCAAGACTCTACGTACATTCAGCAGGTAACTAATAACTAAGCCAACAGGTACCCCCTAGCTGCTACAATATTATTTTATATTCCTTCCTCCTCATCTTCTTTTGTGCTCTTTCTCTTTCCCGTTTTCTCACCAAAGTTAAAACGAGCCATTCATATCGCAAACTTTTCTCTCTATGCTTTTCTCCTCTCTTCCCTGGGCTTCTCATATCTTAATGACCCATTGTCTTTGAAACTCTTCCCCTCAATCTGTTCTTCTCGTTTCCAACCCAAATTGTACCTATTCCACCATTACCTTGAATTCCTCTATGCTTTTATCCTCGTCGTCCTTGTCTATATTCTCGTTCCTATCCTCATTTTATCCACCTCTCTCTACCCTCATCCTATATTCGTCCTCTTCCTCCTTTTATCTATCTCCGTCATCCTTATCATATTCTTGTCCTCCTCCTCCTTTTATCCACCTCTTCGTCCTTATCCTCCTTTTATCCACCTCTCTTCCTTAACCTATTCTCGTCCTCCTTGTATCCACCTCTCTTCGTCCTTATCCTATTATCGTCCTCCTTTCAGCCACCACCTCCTTTGACCTAGTCTTTATCCTTTCTTCGTCCTCATTTATCCACCTCTCTTCGTCCTCTTCCTCCTTTCAGCCACTTATATTCGTCCTTATCATATCCTCGACCTTATCCTCCTTTTATCCACCTCTCTTCCTCCTTATCCTATATCCTCGTCCTCCTCCTATCCCCCCCACGTCCTCGTCACACTCACTCATGGTGTTGGCCGCAAGCTTGTACGTGAAGGCCTCCAGGCGCACGTCGGCGGAGTGGCAGGGCGTGCGGGCGACTGGATAGCGTAGTCGAGCCGGCGTGAGGCCCAGGGTGAAGCAGGGGAAGGTGGGAGCGATGGAGAGCCCGCTCCCGTAACGTGGGGGGAGTGAGAGGGGGGGAGGGATTGAGAGAGAGAGAATAAAAGAAGAGGCAAGGGGGGAGAGAGAGAGAGAGAGAGAGAGAGAGAGAGAGAGAGAGAGAGAGAGAGAGAGAGAGAGAGAGAGAGAGAGAGAGAAAAGAGAGAGAGAGGAGAGAGAGAGAGAGAGAGAGAAGAGAGAGAGAGAGAGAGAGAGAGAGAGAGAGAGAGAGAGAGAGAGAGAGAGAGAGAGAGAGAGAGAATTTGTACGGTACTATACAAAAAAAAAGAGTATAGATATTGTGAGGACACCTGTCTCGTTCCCTCCACCGGAAGACGGTGATTACCACTTTCACCACCCAGCGATGGTTCGCCTTTCATGTGCTTGTTGGCCGGCCAAATCAATACCCCCACCCACATGTCCAGGGTAGAGGGGTAGTCTAGCCAAGGTGATGCCGGTGCCCTGCTTCGCTGTGTCGGGCAGACAGCTACAGCTCTCTACAGCTCTCTACAACCTGACAACACCTACCACCACTGATGCTGTTCTCATCTCCTGAAGGCTTTTCTGAAGAATTGGCCGCTCCTCCAGACTGCCCTTCACTGTCCCGACACCATTCATCACTCCCCGGTGCCTGAGTTGTTAACTACGTTGCTGAAGATTAGCTGCGATTCACCTCGTCCAGGCTGCGGTACAGGGAGTTATTTTGGTGAAATACCTTGTTCTGATATCACTATTGTTAGTTCTCGAGCAGTTAGTTGTTTGGTTCATGTTATTCGGCTGCTAGCAAGTTATTGCAACTTTTGTGTTGTGTTTATATATTCGGGGTATCATATTCCTTGACTTTTCTTCCCCACCATTCTGAAAATTATAATATAAATTGATAGCCACCTCGGCCCTGACATATTGTGCGACCTCGCCAGGATAAGGCTATCAATAAAATATTATACTTCTTGAGATTGTGGGCGTAAATTGATTTTAAGTCGCTGCTCCGCGCCATTGCTGCCTGAAGTCTCGAAGCAAAGCTTAAGAGCTTTTGATTTGAAAGTAATTCATTTGAGGGTATTGATGTTTCACTTCAGCTGCCGTTAACATCGGATTGCCCAACTAGCTCTAAGGATCCGGTAATTAAACCTGCTCTCTCTTGGAATCAGGCAGTTCAAATTGAGGACCTGTTTCTTACGTATCCATCTACTTTTTACAATCAACCTGGTTGCACCAAGACCATCGAGCACGACATCACAATCACCACAACAGAGATAACAAAAGCTAAAATCTACCCTGTGCCCGTCCATCTCCAACACTACTACCAGGATGAGGTCGAGCAGCTGTTGAGTCAATCGGTCATCCAACCTTCAACATCTCCACACTGCTCTCCGGTAGTTATGGTCAGGAAATCCGACGGTACGTATCGGATGGCTATTGAATTATAGGCTGTTAAATTCAGTTACTGTTTTTCATGCTAAACCATTCTGCAGCATTAAGCCTGAACTTCATAACGTCTCTGGTGCATTATTCTTCTCGAAACTCGACTTGTCCACAGTCTATTATCAGGTTCCAATGTCTGCCAAAGCTATACACTTTACGGCTTTTCCCACTCACAAGGGCCTGAGGGAGTTCAATCTGATGCCTTTTGGTCTAGTTACGGCCTGTGCCACTTATGTTCGTTTAATGAGAATAATTATACTTGTTGGTGTGGCTAATGTCTCGTTTCATTTTGACAATATTTTTTGCATTTTCTTCTGATTGGTCCACTGACATTTCTGCCTTTAAGTCTGTTTTGGATAGACTACAACAGCACCGTCGGTAAGTCAAACTGACAAAGTGCCGGTTTGGAGTAGAGTCCATCAACTATCTTGGATTTGTTTTGTCACGGGACCACCTACAACCACAAGTTGGCAAGGTGGCTGCCATCGCCTCCATGACTCCTCCTACCACCAAGAAGTTGCTCAAGAGTTTCTTAGGTTTCATCTCTTTGTATAAGGTTTTCATTCATCAGGCCTCAGAGCTCACCGGCCCCCTCTCTGACTTGTTGAGAAAGCTGGTACGGGAACCCCTACAGTGGACGGAAGATCTCCACTCACGTTTCGTGCGGTTGAAGCAAGCCGTGGCCTCGGGACCCATTCTTCGTCTTCCGGACCCCATCCAGACCTTCGTCCTGCGCACCGACGCTTCAAACTATGGGTTGGGAGTTCTACTCTTCCAATACCATGAAGTGTTAGATGTTTGGAACCCAACCCGCCACAGATATTAGGACATTTTACACTAACACTTTCAGTAAAAAAAACAACAAGCCCCCTATAATTTAAATCTTACACCATTTGTGATTATGAAAATTTTTTCTTGGTAACTCTGAGTAGTAGCATCATCACCTTACTATAGAACTTGCTTTTCGAGTTGCTTAGGGTAATCCAATACATGCGGATTATTTGCATATAATTAACAATTTCCCATTGTAAGAATAATTATAGGACGCCCTTGGTTTAATGTAAATTTTGTTTACTGTAATAAACCGAACCGTGTTAGGGTGTTATATAAGATTTAGGCATTATTTACATAAATATATAAATAAAAAATTAGACCTATAAAATGAAAGGTTACGGTTGAAATAATTCTAGCACAGGATGTGACAAGTCTAGGCCAACGGACCTGGTCCTCAGATAACGTCACTTAAATATCTGTTACACAATGTCGAAATGGCCAATAATAATCCAATATGAAAATATCAATGATCGTCCCAGTCCCATTTACTAACGCAGCCGTAACACTACAAGATCAGAAAGACTTATCAATCAATAAAATCATTGGGGGCATAAATCGGGGCGCGTGCTCGCCACCTACGGAGCCACTCACCTGGTCACCAAGCGCGAGTTTCCACTAATGCAGCCTTTCATACCAAATCTCGACAAAACATCAATTGAACCACCACACCTTTGTGCGCCACTATTGCCGACTCAGACGCCGATTGTCTCTTACAGATACAACCATGGACGCATGGTTTTCAGGGTAGCGTGCACTATGCCCTAATAAGCGAAGTGGTCCTGACGATATCATAAAGGCCTCGATTAGTCTCAATTGTAGAATCGCTGAGTTTGACACGTATATTCCTCAGCGTATACAAAGACGTGTTGATGTACATCGGAAAAAAAAATGCCTAGCCATAGCTTCGACATAATAGTATTTACTTTATCTTAGCAAGTTTAAAGAATTTAACCTTGAATTCACCAAAGATGTGATATATTAGAACAATTCAAGTAAAATCAAGTGTTTCGATGGAAAATTTACCTTCAGCTACAAATCTAGCCGTTCATGTGCGGGTCAGACAAATTTGGCCGCGACTGCTCAGTCCGGCACATAGTTATTTTCTGTTTGATTCCTGCACTCCAGCCTTTAAAAAATATTTTGTATGTTTGTTCATGGTCAGCTGAAGTTCGTCTTCGTCATCGGTTGTGCAGCAGATGCATTGATGGGGGCATGTGTGTGGAACTACACCTGCCTTGTTCCCTCTTACCGGAGGACGGTGTCACATGAAGGGTCTTACGGCTGGCAGAGCTGAACCTCGACCTCGAACGAGCTACACCTCGTACTGTTTGTTCTTCATTTGATATTATTGTTATCAGTTGTTACTTCTGTTATTTTGTTATTGTTAAATTATTGTTATTTGTTAAACTAATGGGAAAATCTAAAATATGAGAAAACTGTTTATCTCGCTTTGGTGAAGATTGGCAACCAACCCTCGCCTGATCTCGGGACTTGAGGAGTGGCGGGTCGCTCTCTTTGCTTTTAGCCTCTCGCCAGAGCGGATCTCGGCTGCTTGGTTACCTCGTCTTCGTGTAAACCCGGTGTGGCTTTCAGGTCGGTGTTTTCCTGTGTTAGGGCTAAGGAGGAGTCGTGTCGTTCTTTAGGGCACTTCTCCAATCGGCATGAGTTATTCGTTTGTGGACGTGTGATAGGTGTTCAACTAACTGGCAAGAGTAATTTGATTGTGGACGATTTAACTGTGTTAAACTACCATACCATAATTAAAGTCACGGCCGATGAACTGTGTTTCATCTGCCCACCTTTCTGAGCAGGGTAGTTATTATATATTTTGTTACTACTTAGAGCCATAGTACCTTACGACCAGTTGGCCCACAGGCGGCCCTGCTCAGAGTTGTAACAAGTGGGTGCCTGTCCGGGATACTAAGGGTGTTAACTATTTACGATTACGCATAGTCGTGTAATCCTTATCATCTTGTTTTGTAATTCATCTGTCCTGTCTGCCGTCACCACATGTCCGGGATTTTAGACAAGTATTTCTGCTTGGCTATTTATAATGTGCATTTTACTCAGTGTGACTACCCACCATGTACCCTGCTCAGCCTGTGTGTCACCCCGGCCCCACAGCTGTTGGGTCTCTGGGCCTCTTAAATAGTGTGGTGAGTGTGTTGTGATATTTTACCTCTATTAGCTAGCTAGCTTATCTTCTGCTGCGTTTCTCCATTGCCAGTATGTTTGTCCTGGAGGATTTCGTCAAGTAGCTTGAGGTGACAGTTTTGTATAGCTTAACCAAGGCTCAGTGGTTACAGTTGGCGTCACAATATGGCCTAAATGTTAGATCTGGGCAACAAAAAGAAGAGGTGAGACGCCTTGTGCTCAACCATTTGGTTAAGGAGGAAGTGTTCAGCGCCGAGCAACTGGCTGTTCTGGGTCACTCTCAGGACTTGATTGCGCTCAAACAGTTAGAGTTGGAGGACCGTAGGCTCCAAGTGGAGTTACTGAATGCCCAGAATGAACACCTCAGACTCAGCCAAGGCTCTGTGCAGTCTTCTGGTGAGCACGAGCCAAGCTTTAAGATAGGAACGGCCATGCAGTTTGTCCCTAAGTTTAGTGAGAAAGAACCTGAGGAGTTCTTCAATTACTTTGAAAGAACAGCTACCCTCATAGTTGGCCTAAAGATAAATGGGTGTTAATAGCCCAAAGCTCTTTTGTGGGAAGGGGGCAGAAGGTTTTTACTAGTCTTGACGACACTCTGTCTTTTGATTTTGATCGGGTTAGAAAGGCGGTCCTAAACGTTTACAGAAAGGTTCCTGAGGCGTATCGGCAGCAGTTCCGCCGTTACCAACAAATTTCCAGCCAAACTTATGTAGAGTTTTTTTCGGCAAAAGGATCTGCTCTGCCGGCGTTGGGTAAAAAGCTCGCTGGACTTTGTGTTTACGATAAGCTCTTAGAGCTTATTGTCATGGAGGAGGTTAAGTCCTGCTTTCCCCCCAAGGTGAGGGCCCACCTGGATGAGCGAGAACTGCATTCCTTCCTTGGCGGAAGCAGGGCCTGCGGCCGATCATTTCTCGTTACCTAACATTGACTCGTTTCGCAGAAATCAGCCCTGTCACCGGTCCTTTCCTAATCAGCTTATCAGTTCTACTTCCACTGGGGACTCAGCGACTGTTGGTGAGTGCGCTGGTGGGAAGAGGAGAGCCATGGGAAACCCTGGAGAGAGGAGATCCGGCATCTGCAGTTATTGCACGAGCCCTGGCCATCATATTAACTTTTTTAAGAAGGGAGATCCCGCTCCTTTAGCCACGGCCGGGCTGTTCTTCACGCCAGCGTTCTCTCAAAGCCGGGGGTGAGGTCGGATTCCCAGGTGAGTGATGTGCTTGTTTTGGGGCCCTGTCAACCTTGGAGTCGTCCCCTTGATGTGCCTCCCTCTTTCAAACCTTTTTGCTCGGAAGGCAGAGTAACTATTAAGGACTCGTACCAACACCTTACCCCTGTCATTATTTTGCGCGACACCGGCTCTGACGTTTCGTGCATTCTTAAGAAGGCTGTTCCCAACTTTGATTGCTATACAGGTGAGACTGTAATTGTGTCCGGTTTACCAGGAGCTGCCCGATATCCTCTGTGCGCCGTGTACTTGATTGTGCTTTTGTCTCGGGTCAAGTCACCTTAGCAGTAGTAGACAGCCTCCCGGTCACAAATGTTTCTATTCTTATCGGTCATGATCTTTCTGGCGCCCAGGTTGTTGCTGTACCCACACTGGAAAATAACACTCAGGAACTAGAGCAGAACCACCCGAAACTGTTCCCAGCATGTGCTGTCACTCGTAGCATGAGCAAAATCTTTGCATAGTCACCCGTAACTGAGAACTGTAATCCTACACCTGACCTTGTCGACCAGCCTCATGGCGGGTCTGATACCCTGACAGAGGATTTTACACTCGCGGAGTTTTTTTACCATGTCACTGCTACCCGTCCACTCAGTAGTTCCAGGCCTGAATTGTTAACTTTTGGTGACACCCCCATAACCAGGGAAAAAATTATTCATGAACAGTCTCGTGACCCTGAGCTGGAAATTATTTTGATTATCAGCTTGAGGGTGCTGGCGCTGATGAGGCTTCAAATTGTTTTTATCTCAAATAGGGTTTGTTGATGCGTAAGTTCAGACCCTTAAACGTTCCATCAAGTCACACATGGGATATAGTTCATCAGATTGTCGTTCCTAAGCCTCTAAGGCAGGATATTTTTGGAATAGCACATGAAGGGGCTGGTGGTCACCTGGGAGTACGCAGGACCCACCAGAAGGTTCCACTTCTTGTGGCCAAAGTTAGAAAAATATATGAGCTCTTACATTCGTACATGTCCGGTCTGTCAAGCAGCTGGTAAATCTTGCACAGGAATTAAACCCTCTCCTTTAACACCAATACCTGTCATGGAGTAACCCTTCAGTAAAGCTATTATTGATTGTGTGGGTCCCTTACCTAAGAGAAAACGGGGGCAACAGTATTTGCTCACCATAATGGATGTGGTCACCTGCTATCTGGAGGCCATTCCTATCCGCAGCATCCATGCCAAAAATGTTGACAGGACCCTGATCAAGTTCATCACTCAGGTTGTAGTGTCTACCGTTTTGCAGTCAGATCAGGGATCTAATTTCACCTCTAGGATGTTTCAGCAAGTTCTGAGTACCCTGGGGGTCCAACAGGTTAGGTCCAGTAGTTTCCACCTCCAAAGTCAGGGAGCCCTTGAAAGGTTCCATAACACTATTAAGACTATGCTTAAAGCCTTTTGTTTGGAGACGGGAAAGGACTGGGACGAGGGAATTGATCTCTTATTATTTTCTGTTAGGGATAGTGTTCAAGAAAGTCTGGGTTTCACCCCATTTCAGCTGATATATGGTCATGAGGTTAGGGGACCACTGAAAGTCTTGAAGTAATCTTGGTTGTCGGAGGAAACTATTACCCCTGTTGTTGCTTATGTTACAAATTTTCATAATAAACTGCAAATTGCCATTAGACTTGCCCACTCCCACCTCGGAAAAGCTCAAGAACGAATGAAAGATCACTTTGATAAGTCTCAGAATGCAAAGATGCGCACCTTTCAGGTAAGCGACCAGGTGTTAGCTCTATTACCCCAACCGAAGCGTCCTTTGCAGTCCAAGTATAATGGCCCTTATCCAGTGTTGGAAAAGATTAATGATGTAAACTATATAATTGGAACCCCAGAGAGGCGTAAGAAGAAGCGCCTTGTTCATGTAAATTTATTGAAAAAATTCCTTTCACGTGACCAGTTGAAACCAAATGGTATAGAAAAGGTAATGTTGGTGAACATTAAGGGGATTGAGGAAGAATGTGAGAATGATCCTTTTCCATTCGTTGGTTCAAAGTTGTGCCATTCTGATGTCTTTTGTAATCTAGATAGTAAATTAAAGCATCTGTCCCCTGCCCAAGCAGGCGATATTAATCATCTTATGCAAAACCACCAGGGTCTCTTCGGGGATGTTCCTCACCTCTGCCCATTGCTTCCCCATGATGTGGACGTCCAAGGAGCCGCACCCATTCGCCAGGCCCCTTACCGCCTCAGCGCTCAGAAAAAGGAATTTCTGAGGAAAGAGGTAGAGCGTATACAGCAGCAGGGCCTCATCCGTCCTAGCATGAGTCCTTGGGCCTCCCCCGTAGTGCTTGTTCCCAAGGCTGGTTGGAGCTTTCGCCTCTGTGTCGACTACAGGAAAGTAAATAAGACCACTCGACCCGATGCCTTCCCTCTACCCCGGATGGATGACATCATCGACGATGTGGGCCCAGCACGTTACGTGACCAAGCTCGACCTTCTTCAGGGATACTATCAGGTGCCATTGACCAAGCGTGCACAATCTAGCTCAGCCTTCGTCACTCCATTTGCCCTCTCGGAGTTTGTCGTCTTGCCCTTCGGGATGCGGAATGCCCCTGCGACCTTCCAGAGGTTGATGAACCACCTAAGGACAGACTTACCTGGCGTTCGGGTGTACCTGGATGATCCAGTGATTTGGAGTGACACTTGGGGGGACCACATCGCGAGGCTGCAGGAGTTCTTCTACACCTTGGCCGAGGCCAATCTCAAAGTGAATCTGGCCAAAAGCGAGTTTGGGAATGCCCGGGTAACCTTCTTAGGGCATGTTGTGGTAGAAGGCAAACTAGCTCTTATCACGGCCAAGGTGGAGGTTATCCAGCACTACCCTGTTCCAAACAACAAGAAGGAGCTCATGCGATTTATGGGCATGGCAGGATACTACCGTCGGTTTTGCCGTAGCCTCGCCCAGGTCTCTGCTCCTCATACGGAACTGCTCAGCTCCCACTGGTCATTCGTCTGGATGGACGATTGCCAGAGGGCTTTTGCCAACCTGAAGAACCTGCTTGTTAGTGCTCCTGTGCTTCAAGTATCTGACCCGCAGAAACCATTCTTCTTACACGTAAACGCCAGCGACATGGTTGTGGGGGCAGTGCTCCTGCAAAAAGATACAAGTGAAGCTTGCATCCAGATGTGCTATTTTATTCAAACGTTCAAATGCTACCAGAAAGCCTATGCCACCGTAGAAAAGGAGGCTCTTGGCATTGTTCTAGCCTTAGAAAAGTTTGAAGTTTTCTTTGCGGGGAGTGCTTTTGTTATTACAGTGTTCACCGATCAGAACCCCCTGGTGTTTATAGACAAGGTCAAATCTAAAAATACCAGAGTGTTACGCTGGGCTCTTGCGTTGCAGCCCTATCACTTGGAAGTGCAACACATTCAAGGAAAAGACAATCTTATCGCAGATGCGTTATCGAGTGTGAACACTGCTAGAGTGGGTATATATTTTTGTATATATAGGCTATGGGCAGGGTTATTCTTTTGTATGTTTACTTTTCCATCGTAGAGTTAAAAGGGCATTTTGAGGGGGGGGGGTTGTCACAGGAAAGGTCTTACGACTGGCAGAGCTGAACCTCGATCTCGCACGAGCTACACCTCGAACTGTTTGTTCCTCATTTGATATTATTGCTATCAGTTATTACTTCTGTTACTTTGTTATTGTTAAATTATTGTTATTAGCTATTATTGGCATTAGCTAAACTAATGGGAAAATCTAAAATGGTAGAAAACTGTTTATCTCGCTTTGGTGAAGATTGGCAACCAACCTTTCCTGATCTCTGGACTGGAGGAGTGGCGGGTCGCTCTCTTTGCATTTAGCCTCTCGCCAAAGCGGGTCAGCGGTGTACCTG
>JACEEZ010008718.1:62286-90872 GCA_016584305.1 Chionoecetes opilio
TACTACTACTACTAACACTATCTGTACCACCTTCAAAACTACCACTACAACTACTAACCTCTTAAAACGAACTACTACTATCACTACCACAACCACTACCACCACCACTAAGATCCCCCACCCACCCCTTTTTGTTTTACCTGTGGCAGACAACACCTGTTCCCCTGGGAGCCTCTGGGAACTGATGGAATTATTGAAGACCCAGGAATATTTCACCTTGGGGGGCGACGCCTTCACCTGGCAGGACACGTTGACCGACTGACCCAGAGCCGTGGCGTACACCTGAGAGGCTCCGGCGTCCTCCAAGCACACGGGAGCGTCTGACGGAGGCCATGAAGGAGGAGGAAGGGGAATATAAGGGTTGCTTTGTGTTAGAGTTTGAAGATAATATATATATTATATATATATATATATATATATAAAATAAAAATGAAAGGGAAAAAAAAAAAATATAAAACAAGAAAAAGGGGATAAGAAAAAATATAAGAAGAATAAGAAAATGAGAAAAAAAATAAAAAAAGAAAAAAATAAAAAAAAAAAAAAAGAGAAAAAGGAAAAATAAAATAAAATTAAAATATTATTAAATAAAGCAAAAAAATAAAAAAATGAGAAATCAGAAAAAAATAAGAAGAAAAAAGAAAAAATAACAAGAAAAAAGAAAAATAGAAGCCATTGCTACTACTAGATATTACGAAATAGTAGAGGTTTTCCCACACTGTTTTTCTTCCCCCCCCCCCCCCTTAAGTCCGTTTTCTGTTTGGCCTAAAGCTCAGTGGGAGTTTCAAGATCCCAAATAGCTGCTCATAAAAGTGATTCGAAGCTTCTGAGCCTCTCGGTGGTTCAGGAAGGTGGCTCTTTCAAGGGGATTTGCTGCTTCAGATGGGTGACTCAGGTGTTTCGCTGGGCCGGGTTCAAAGCTTCATGTTTGTATTACCTATTTGTGGTGATTACCAAGTGTGGTGGAACAGATGTGATGAATGTGATGAAAATATGTAGATATTTAGGCGCGTTTGAATGAAAATAAACTAATAGGGTATTAGTCAACATGAATGATTACTAGATTATTGAATAGATATGTAGACAGGCAAACAGGTATATATACATATATATATATATATATATGTTGACATTTCAGGGTGACAAAGACACTCGTCATTCTTGGGGTTGTTTATGCGCGTGCAACATTTCGCCAATAGACACTTGGCATCATCAGGCTAAAATAGTTTAAAAAAATAATATACTATACTGCTAAAAAGCGAACATCTAAAAGAATTTTTTTAAACAATAAAATAATCCTATATTATCTAAAAAATAAAAATACAATTTATACTTAACAGACCTTGGTGTGTATGTTGTCTGGGTTGGCAGAGGACTGAATGAACAATAGTTTACAGGTAGCATTTCGGCTCGTGTGTGGCGATCGAAACGAGAGTCGGACAATCGAAACAGTGTGATAATCATTTGAGTATATGTAATTGGTATGAAGTGACTTGGTTATTAATATCAGGGGACAAGTGCTTGAAGTGTATGGATTCTAATACTTTAGTGTCACTAGGGTAGTTTGCCTTGGATAGGATACTAAAATCATTCATAGAAAAAGGGTGATCTAAATTGTTAATATAGCGAGTGTGTTAGCACGTTCATATGTTTATGCGCGCCCGCCGCGGCGGGAACCAATGGGAGACCGCCATATCATCAGACGTCTCATGATGTCATCACTGGCGATCACGTGACAAGTTGACCACGTGGAGTCACAAGAGGGAAGAGGCAGTCAGTCCCCAGCGCGCGGTGAGTGCAGTAGTGTACAGGATTATTAACATTGGTAGCAGAGCGTAGTTACACAACTGCACTAATGGCGTGTTCACTGAAGTGGCCTCCGAATTGGAGCATGATGAAGAATACGAGATGGGGAAAGGGAGGATGGTAGGTGTGTGGTGTAGACTGACCACAATTGAAAAGAAGAAGCGTGCGCTGGCAATACATCTGTCACTTTGCCGGGCGGCCAGAAGTGCATCGTCGGAAATTGATAAGACCAAGTTGGGGGCAGAGGATGGCGTGGAAGTGTTATTGAAGGGGACTGGATGATGTGTTTTTGGTCGATGAAGGAAAAAGGAAATTTGCGCATTTGGGCTTTATATAGCCTACGGAGAAAAGAGAGAGCAGAGATTAAGGACTTTGGGGTCAGAGTTGAACATACGTCCCATGGTGTTACAAAGCAGGGATTGAAGCTTGATGATTCGTTTTGGCCTTCATGTTTTTGGCTTCATGTTTGTTAGAGGAAAGAGAGAAGCAATTAGTCATGTCAGCAACACAGGGGGTTACATACGTAATATGAAGGCGACGCTCAACGAATATTTCGAGTGGTGCGAAGGACCGAGCGCCCACATACAGATAAAATCAGAACCTTTATTTGTGGGAAATGCGGGCACTGTTGGTGAAAGTGAGGAAGCCCTGTATGTGGGCGGAACCAGTCGAGGTAGACGGGGTTGGCGGGGACCGCAAGGCTATGCCCGTGGGCTTTGGTAATAGGGGGACGTCAAAGACAGGATAGGAGGAAGAAAAATCCTATGGGGCATATGGTACAATATCCAAATGTGCTATTTGTGAATCGAATATCACTGGGCACGTGATTGCCCTGACGCCTACGAAAACAAGGGGGCCATGGTGGGTACGTTGAGGAACCAGTGAACTTATTCGTGGGCTATGTGAATGATAAAGATAGCGAGGACAATTTATTGAAACTAGTGAGTGAATCAAAGGGGTGTGCCGTCCTTGATACAGTTGTACAAACACTGTGTGTGGTTCACGTTGGCTCGAAGCGTATTTAAATGGTGACTGAATATGAGCGTGGACTTGTGAAAGAGGAATGTTCTAATTCCAGCTTCACATTTGGCAATGGTATTTCTGGACTTCCTTCAAGAAAGTTACGTTTCCCTGGTGTATAGGGAATATGCGTGCCAATGTGACCTCTGATGTGGTGAACTGTAATTTACCGTTGTTGCTGAGTAGATCGTCTATGAAAAGAGCCGAAAGGGATAATCAACTGTGAGAAAAATCAAGTCAAAGTGGGCGGAAAAAGGGACGTCGTCAATCTACGTACATCATCGTCAGGACACTATTGGTCCCGTTACCGGCATGACTAAACTGGGAAGTTAATATAGCTGAGGCACTCGTGGCACTCTACAAGGAGGGGGGACATCGAGAAGAGGGCCTTGAAACTTCATCGTCAGTTTGGACACCCTACAGCAGAAAAATTGAGAAGCTTGTGAGAGATGCCGACATAAGGGACTCGAACCTGGAACGGAGGATTGATACAGTGACAAGTGACTGTGACGTGTGAAAAACGGTAAAAAGAAACCGAGCCCGAGACCAGTGGTGAGTGTCCCGTTGGCTAGCAGGTTTAACGAGGTGTTTGCCATGGACCTTAAGTCGGGGGGCAAGAAGTATTTCTTGGTGATAGTGGACCTGTATACAAGATATTGTACATCTTTGGTGTGTTCCAGAAAAGAATGCAGGCACTATTATTCGGGAATATTTATCGGTTGGGTTGTGCTATTTGGTGCCCAGGAAAAATCTTATCAGATAATGGCTGTGAATTTAATAATTCAGATATGAGGTCTCTAGGTGAGGCATTCAATGTTAAGATTATAACGACGGCAGCTGAAAGCCCTTGGAGTAAAGGTGTTTGTGAGAGGCTCAATGCCTGTGTTGGGAGGAATGGGAAGCAAGATTTGGCGGATTGTCCTGGCTGGGTTTTGATGTTGCTCTGGCTTGGCTGTGGCTGCCAGGAATGCACTGTCAACATTTTTTGGGTTACTCGCCCAACCAGCTGGGATTTGGCCAAACCCTGGGATTCCTGGAGCCTTTTATGATAACTACCGGCGCTAGACGGCGAGGCACACACCTGCAGATATAGTGAAGGATAACCTGAATGCACTTCACGCGGCACGGAGAGCATTTACCGTAGCGGAATCTAGTGAAAGGCTGACTAGAGCACTTCGTCATAATGTGAGAGACAGCGACCCCGGAGACCTACACTACGGAGATGATGTTTACTACAAGCGTCTAGACAGTAATAAGTGGGGCGGACCGGGTACCATAATTGGAAAGACGGAAAACAATTTTAGTGAAGCACGTGGAATGTGTGTTAGGGTGCACACATGTCGAATTGCCACGGCACCGACCAGTGTTGATCCGCTGCAGTGTCAAATGAGGAAGATGTGTCTCAGTCAATACCAGTGCTCTGCGAGCTCCTAGTGTGCGTGGGGATGTGGAAATTGGATTCGGGGATTCAGACATGGACTCGGATGATGGGCGACCCTCCTCGTGAAATTGTTTTATGTTGTGGGGGAGGGGGCGCAGGTGGCTGTGGGCGGCCACAACGGTGACGTTCGGGAGACGGACACGGGTGCGAGTGCCTCGGGTGTGTTTGGCCCAAATTTCCCGTAGTGAGAGTTAAAGCGGGTCAAAGGATCAAGGGCGTTGAGAAAGCGAGTGGTGAGGGATTCTGGTAAAATTGTTAGTCGGGCGGGGAAGGCGACTGGTCGATACTCCAACTGCTAACCATTAAGAGTGACAAAGATGGTAACATTAAAATTTGGGTGGATCTGGACAGAGATTTTACGTCATGGGAAACCAGTGGACGAGGCGACAGAAATGCTTGTGGTTTTTTAATACAGATGAGGTGGTGTGTGCTAAGGAAAAGAGATTGAGAATTGGAGGACCAAGGAGGTGTATGAAGAGGTGGAGAATGTGGGTCAACAAGCTATATCTGTACGTTGGGTGGTCACAGAAAAGCTGAAGGAAGGGGAAGACTATTGTGAAGGCACGCTTGGTAGCCAGGGGCTTTGAGGGGGAACCATAGGGCTGCAGAAGAACTCTCCCACATGTTCAAGGAGGCTGTCCGTTTGGCAATGGTACTCGCCTCAGCTAATGGTTGGGTGTGCCACACAATGGACATACAAGCTGCGTACCTCCAAGGGAACAAAATAGAGCGTGAAGTGTACCTGATACCTCCTCCTGAGTTCGAAAAATGGCTTATTGTGGCGTTTTGAGGAAGACTGTGTATGGTTTGTGCGACGCGGCCAGACAAAGGTACATGAGGGTGAAGGAACAGCTGATATGTCTCGGTGCCAAGATTTCGTCCCTGGACCCTGCATTGTTTTCGTGGAGCCAACATGGTGGAACAGAGGGTATCATATCGTATATGTGGATGACTTCTGTGGCTGGTACTATGAACTTTGAGCAGCACGTCAAAAAAACAGTTGCGTAGGACCTTCCAAGTCGGGTCTTTCGATTCAGAGTGCTTTAAGTATGTGGGGCTCAACGTAGTTACCACAGAGGACGGCGGTATCACAATCGACCAGTTCAGTATGGAGCATCGTTGAATCCGGTTGCCCTTAGCAAGGTCGGCGTTGGAGAAGACGAGTGATTTGTCAGAACGAGAGAAAAAAGAATATCGTGGGTTTGGGCGGGCAACTAAATTGGAAAGGCTACTCACACTCGCCCGGATATAGCGTTCGATGTGTGCGAGCTGAGTGTTTCAATTCCAAAGGCTACGGTGTCTGACATATTGAGACTAAACAAGGGGATTGAGCGTGTGAAAACGGATAATGTTGGGTTGTTTATCCCGAGGGTTAGACCTTTAGATGAGTGCCACATTGAGTTTCTACGCTGACGCATCCTTCGCCAACCTGCAGGGACATGGATCTCAAGGGGGCTTTATTATCTTTCTGTGCGACACTAATAATGTACGGGGCCCATTTACTGGCAGTCAAAGGAAGTTCGACGGGTGGTCAATTCAACTCTTGCGCTGAAACCCTGGCACTTCTGGATGGTGCTAGTACTTTCGGTTTTGGCCAGTATTCTGCAGGAGATCTCCGGTGTGGGAGGATCCCTATCAGATGTTTTGTGGACAACCGTAGCGTAGTGGAAGCCCTATACACCCATAAATTGTGGACAACAAGCGTTGAGGATTGATATATCAGTGCTTCGAGATATGTTGGATCAAGGGGAATTGAAGGAGGTAACGTGGGTGGAGACATCGAAGCAACTGGCAGACTGCCTTACCAAGAAGGGCGCGTCGACTATGCGGGTGCGGGAGGCAATTAGTCGGGATTAGGTGTTGACTGTCATCAGCAACATGTAGGGAGTGTAAATATGTGTATTGGTGAAAATACAATTGTACGTAGTTGTATGTACTAGAGGAGACATGCAAAAAAAAGAAGAAAAAAAATATAGCGAATGTGTTAATATAGCGAGTGTGTTAGCACGTTCATATGTTTATGCGCGCCCGCCCGCGGCGGGAACCAATGGGAGACCGCCATATCATCAGACGTCTCATGATGTCATCACTGGCGATCACGTGACAAGTTTACCACGTGGAGTCACAAGAGGGAAAGGCAGTCAGTCCCCAGCGCGCGGTGAGTGCAGTATTTTACAGGGTTATTAACATAAATCATGTGAGTGTGGGAGGGATTGCAGATTGCGAAGGTGAAGAGATGGGTCGACCAGTACGTGCAGAAACACCTTTTATGCTCAGAAAGCCTAGGGGTTAAATTTCCCTTTTTGTCTCGCCGATGTATCTAGCGTTAAAAACTAGAACATTTGAATTCGTAAGTTATGTTAGAGATAAAAGCTTTAGGTATATAGTCCCTTTATATTTGAAATGTGTTCTTAAGGTAAATGGATAGTAAAATAAATTTTAAATTTTGAGTAGGAAGGTGTAAAATTAAGTAGATCATGAGTTTTTTGCGAATGGTGTAACTGAGATGATCATAAAATGGAAGTTTAATATAATGTGTGTCTAATGTAGGTTCGGGTTGGTTCGACTTGGTTGAACTTTTCATTTAGGAATTTGGAGATAGTTGTTTCAATAAATTTGAGGGGGTAGTCATTATTTTGGGAAAAAAATTTGTAAGGAATTTGATTTCATTTTTCAAAGGAAAACCCAAATTTGGGAAGAGAAACTATAGCATCTGTGTAGTTAGGTTTTAATAGTATTGATTTTAAAAAGGTTAGGGATGAATGAAACATATTGAGTTCCTAAGCCAGTGTAAGTAGATTTTCTATAGACTGAGGTGGTAAGATAATTATTTTTACGGGTAACTAGGATATCCAAAAATGGTAGTGGTAATTGGTTTTCAAATTCATATGTGAACTTAATGTTTGGGTGCTTAGAGTTAAGGTAGTTCAGAAATAAGGGAATATGTTCGGTATTTTTAAAGAGTAAAAAAAGTGTCGTCTACATATCGTTTATAATAAAAAGGTTTAAAAAGCTTAGGACAGTCAGACAGCCACATTTGTTCATGATGACATAAAAAGGCATTAGCAAATGAAGGACCTAGACGAGCCCATGGAAACACCATCAATTTGGACATAAAGTTTTTTGTTAAATATGAATGGAGAGTCTTTTATAGCTAAAGTTAATAAATCAGAGAATTATTTTCTTGTGTAGTTAAGAAAAATGGTAGCATTATGAAATAAATTATTAGTGGTTATTTCAATAGTCTCATCTAATGGAATATTTGTAAATAGTGATTGGATGTCAAAACTACCCATTACCGCATTGTTTATCTTAATTGTTTTTAATTCATGTGCAAATTCAAAAGAGTTCTTAATTGTGTGTTCATTGCTAGTTAGCGGGTCAATTATCGGGACGAAGTATTTAGCTAGGTTATAGTTAAAGGTGCCTATAGTACTAAGAATAGGACGTAAGGGGTTACCTATTTTATGAGTTTTTGGTAATCCATAGAGGACGCCAGGAGAGGAGCCACTAGGAAATATATAATGGAAAACATCTTATAATAACTTTTAAATTTTTGTAATGCTCTAAGGTGACGGATAAGTCTGTCCTCCATTTTAGTGATGAAAGAAAATTGTAAATTTTCAGCGAGGACTTTAAATTTAGTTTTATCCCAAANGTTTTTTACGGGGGTTTTTTTTTGAGAGGAAGATAACGATAGGGATTATGATATAATATATCTGGACTTTAGAAAGGCTTTTTGAAAAGTACCACACGAGCGCCTTTTAAATAATTAGGCCAGGGAATAGATGGGAAGGTTCTTCGTTGGGATCAGAGTTTGGCTAAGTAATAGGCAACAAAGGGTTACAATTAATGGTTTCTAATCTGAATGGGGACTGGGGACAAGTGGAGTTCCACAAGGGTCTGTTTTGGGTCCATTACTATTTTAGATTTACATCAACGACTTGGATAGTGGGATTAGCAGTGATATCAGCAAGTTTGCTGATGATACTAAGGTAGTAGGATTATTGGATCACAGTCTAATGTAAACATATTGCAGGGAGACTTAGATAACTTAATGAGTGGGCAGTCAGATGCAGATGGAATTTAATATTGATAAGTGCAGCGTTATGAATGTTGGTAGAAAAACCCTGTAATAGATACACCATACGCAATGTATCGCTGAAAAGATCAGAAGGTGAAAAGATCTTGGAGTGAGGTGAGCCTAGACCTCCGACCTAGGAAACAATGTATTGAGGCTAGAAATAGAGCTAATAGAGTGTTAGGATTCATTACCAGAAGTGTTAAAAGTAGAAGTGCAGAAGTTATTCTAAAGCTTTATCTGGCTCTAGTCAGCCTCACCGAGGCTATGCGGTTCAGTTTTGGTCTCCATATTACAGGATGGATATAGCCTTGTTAGAAACAGTGCAGAGAAGGATGACCAAAATGATACAAGGGATGCGTAACTTTAGTTTATGAGAAGAGATTGAAGTTTTTAAGTGGATAAAGGGATTTAATAAAGGAGAGGTAGGAAAAGTTCTTACGGCTTTTAACCAGGGTAGAACAAGAAGTAATGGATTCAAGCTGGAAAGGGCGTAGATTTAGAAAGGAAATAGGGAAAAACTGGTTCACAAATAGGGTGGTGAATGAATGGAATGGACTCAGTAGACAGGTAGTTAGTGCGGCGTCATTAGGAGCTTTAAAGAGGGGCTGGATAGGTTCATGGATGGGGATGAAAGGTGGATGTAGGTAGTGTTAGGTGACAGGAACTACCACGTATAGGCCTCGCGGCCTCTTGTAGCTTCCTTATTTTCTTCTGTTCTTCTGTAACAGCAAATGTTTTCACCAAACCCTAAAGGAGGATGACCAAGATCCAGTAAGGAAAGCTAGAAGATCGCCAGTATGATCGCCTATTACAGAAACAGTACTGACGATCAGATAGAAAATTGTGAGCAGATAGATGCTTAAGAATCATATTAAATATAGATTCAAAAGCTTAGATATGCAGGAAGTTAAAGCTGTGGGATGGTAGTTTGAAGGATTAGAACGGTCACCCTTCTTATGGACAGTTGGATGTGAGCCAACTTCCAGCAAGAAGGAAAGGTGGAAGTAGATAGATAAAGACGGAAAAGTTTGACCAGGCACGGTGCAAGCACAGAAGCACAGTTTTTGAGAACAATAGGAGGGACTCTATCAGGACCATAAGCCTTCCGAGGATCTAGGCCAGAAGGGCAAAGAAAACATCATTATGAAGGATCTTAATAACAGCATAACATGGTCATAGGATGGAGGAGAAGGAGGAACAAGCCCTTCATCAACCAAAGTGGAAAATTCAGTAAAGGTTTGAGCAAAGGGTTCAGCTTTAGAAATAGATGAGACAGCTGTGGAGCCATCTGGGTGAAGCATAGGAGGGAAAGATGAAGAAGAAAAGTTGTTAGAGATGTTATTAACTACAGTACCCTCCCGAGTTTCACGCTATGCGAGTTTCGCGAATCCTCGAGTTAAGCGCTGAGTCCTAAATTTTTACCATCCCTACTTTCGCACATTATCTCCTCGAGTTTCACGCTGCTTCGTACACATTTTTTTTTATTTTTTTATTTTTTATGGTGTGTGTGTGTGTGTGTGTGTGTGTGTGTGCGTGCGTGTGTGCGTGTGTGTGTGCGTGTGTGTGTGTGTGTGTGTGTTGTGTGTGTACAGTGCCGTTAGGCCGTGAGCTCCAGGGGTGGGATGGTAGGCCCTGGAGGTTCACTTGAGGGCTGTGTGGTTGGCCTCGCCCGTGGTGACGCAGACATAATTTCTATAGTGATGCCTTGATTAGAGGCTCATGCCACCCCCTGTGTCCTCTGATGCCCTTGCAATCGAAGGTAGAGTTAATGGGTAGCGTGTGGGTGTTCTTAGGCCACTCGACGGTGCAGAGAAAGATTTTAAGTGGATTTTACAGCCCTCATCAAGGATAATTAAATAAGATAGGTAACACCTCGAAAATAAGTAGCACCTTTAAAACCTTACACCCCCGCTGTTCCTTACTTATTTACCACAAAATACTCCTTTATAAGTGATTAACCATGACGTGTGTGGTACTGTGGTTTCTGGAGGTACTGGAGGAGACAGGAGAGAAGAGAGGAAGGCATTGTGACAGTGTTATTGCCGTAGAACACTGTCACACAACCATCAGCTGACGCCCTCACTCACTCAGACCAAAACAAATGAAAATGTTTTAGTATCCCAGATGAAATAGACAAGGGAAAGAGTTGACAAATCTGTTTAACAAAGGAGACAAAGTTTGAAGAGGAACCTATGAAGCGATACTAAGCGTCAAAGGTCACAAGAAGAAGACGAATCGAGAGAGACAGAGATGGAAGTTTTTAACAAGATAATCCCTTCACCTGCCTTGTCATACATAAAAGTACAGTAACATAGACATACGACGTGTACAGAGCTAGATCACTCAATGCCTTGCTCTTACTAACTAATCACTACACTTGTGGAAATTATCCACCAACCACCCTCTCAATAGTTGGTAGAGTGGTGGTTTGTTTCCCCCCCCCCCCCCTTGTGAGGGAGGTATTATCCGCTCATCAAAGGGGTGCGTAGGGATGTATATATATAATATTAATGGTAATGGGTAATATTAAGGTAATTTAAGTAAATGATAAGTACTGGGATAATAGTAATGAACATTCTCAGTGCTATGAACCATTGGCACCTTATATAATTAGCACTTGATTGCAGCGACTGGCTATTGGTCGTCATAATATTTGTTCCTATCCTGCGTGTATACGTGGCAAGGGTAGGATGGCAATGGTAGCCGCCCACTGGGAAGGCTAGTACACTCCAGACCCTTGCGGGAGTAACATCTTTTATTAAATATACGTGCTTATATATAAGTACACTCCGAGCCTCTACCGAGTTAACATCTCTTACTAAATATACGTGGATTTGTATATACGAGAGAATTGTAAATAGACTCTTTGCACATAGTGTTAAAATACAATAGGACTTGTCTCATCGACATAGCGAATATCAGTGCCGCGTCTATTAAGCCTGAATAGCTTCCTTGACGCCAACCACAATAACGCCTCCACCTCCGCACTTCACCTGCGGCCTCGATCACGGTTACCACTTCGGATCACAGGACATGCAGTATTAATACACCTACAGCCATTTCAACCCTACTATCCACCGATAAGTATCCTAGTTAGTTGACTAGTTGGGGTATTGTGTCGGGATGAGATAGACGATGGGTTTTGATTAGGTAAGACCTCCAATTAAATATATGTATGTGACATAAATTCCCACAACACTAATGCTTTCCTCCCTTCTCTATGGTACCTCCAATGCCTTCCTCTCTTCTCTCCTGTCTCCTCCAGTACCTCCAGCAACCACAGTACCACACACGTCCTTGTTAATCACTTACAAAGGAGTACTTTGTGGTAAATAAGTAAGGATCGGCGGGTTGGCTGAGGTTAGGTGCTACTTATTTCGAGGTGTTACTTATTTTATGCAACATCGGTTCAAAGGCCTGGCCTATGAAGAATAGGCCACCTGTAATATCAAGATCAAGATCAAGTATCGTTCGTAGGACAGAATATGTGTGTGGGAGAACGCTGGACTAAAGGCTTCACCGACAGCATCCGCTGGGTGACTCCCAACTCAAGCTCAAGCTCAAACTCCTCTCCTCCTTCTCTCCTCTACGTAGTGTTGGCCGAAGCCACCACCCCGGGAGGCGGGTCACAAACCCTTGGCTAACACCCGGTACCCATTCACTGCTGGGTGGACAGTGGCTAGGGGCATTTTCAGGATTTTTTTGGGGGGGAAAAAGTGAGTCTTATAAGCTGTAAAATACGGTAGGTACACCTCACACCGGACTAAATAAGCATTTTTACAGTGTTTTCAATACCCGAGTTTCGTGATCCGCGAGTTTCGCGCTATGCCTTGGGAAGAAAGCAAGCGCGAAACTCGGGAGGGTACTGTAGATGCCAAAAATCACGAGAGGAGTTGGATTCAGAAAGATTTTGACATTTTCTATGAATGAAGGACTTTTTGGTAAGTTGAAGTAAAGATTTGGCATGATTACGGGTAGAAATATAAAGGACATGAGTTTCAGGAGATGGATGGTTACGGTACCGTCTGTGAGCCGCCTCTCTTATCTTGGACAGCATAAGAACAAGCAGAGCTAAACCAAGGTTAACAGGCTTTGGATTTGAGAAAGTGTGTGGAATGTATGCCTCCATGCCAGAGACAATGACCTCAGTTGGAGATGGGTGATGTGGAGTATATGACAAAAGAACAGAAAGGGCATTGTAGATGTGATGGGGCAATGTCATCTGATAGGGGTGCTACAGCGGGGCTTTTCCATTCGCTGCCATGTCCTCCAACCTTTCCATGTGTTACCACACCTTGCTGCCACTATGGTGGTCAAGCCCTTTGCTGGACATCAAGGGGTTGTCCTCAGCCAGCCTGATGTAGAAAGGTCTTCATCATTGTCAAAAATCAACATTTGCTGTGTGGTGGCTGGGTGACGACAAGGTGGAGGGGGGAGAAGCAAATAAGCAACGTACTGTTTTGCATTGTGACGGTATTTCCTCTTTGTCTCACTGCTATCCACTGTTTTGTATTTAGTCTTTATCAGCCACTGAATCATACTCAGACATGTCTGATGACATTCCATTGTCCCCAAAACCCTAATAACTCATCACATATCTCATCACTATTAAGCATGTGACGCACCATGACCAAACCTCTCACTCAGCCTACATCAAGTTTTGACTCATGCCACACCTGTGCCCAATATGAAACTTTGAACCAACATATTCACATTCGTGGGGGGTGGGAGAGAAGGGTGATCTACTCGCAAAAAACGTTTTTGTACATTATGATCAAGGCAGTAACTTTCCAGGATTTTTGAAAACTTGCTGCTGTATAGGGTGGCTATATACGGTGGTGGCACTGCACGCGGTTAAGCAAGGTACCGCATATACCGTATATGTCGGCTTATAAGTCGACCCCCAAAAATTTTGAAGTGCTAATTCAGGTTTAGGCTTATATTTTCCACATAATTTGACTTCCCAAAGATAGAAGCAAAAGCACCTCAAGAAAAAAAGTCCTTATTAAAAATTGCTACCCCAGTACAGTAAAAATGCTGTAAGCACAGTATGGTAGGTACAGTTAAAACCCTTATAACTCGGCCTGATAACTGGAAATTTTGAATAACCTGCACTGTAAACCGGAATTTGATATAACTCGGCATGGCAAAGACAGGGTTTTTTTTTTTTTTTTTTTTTTTTTTTTTTTTTTTTTTTTCCCCCCAACCCCTATGCCTATAGCGCGTGAGGCATTTGAGCTCCAGGGTGGGATGGTAGGCCCTGGAGGCTCACTCGAGGGCTGTGAGGGGTTGGCCCTCGCCAACTGGCCCCAGGCAGGATTGTTATAGGACGTCTGTGATTAGAGGCTCATGTCGCCCCCTGTGTCCCCCCATGCACTCACAGTCGAAGGTGAGGGGTTAATGGACAGGGCATGGGTGTTCTTAGGCCACTCGACGGTGAAAGAAAGATTTCAAGTGGATTTATGGGTCTCACTCGGGATTGAACCCGGGTCTTCGAGAACGCCACCCGGTGACGCTAACCACTCTGCTACCGCCTCACCTAAACTGCATCTCATGGTTTTCACTCGGCATATCATGCCTCACAAACCTCTTCTGTGAACATGTAAACAGAAAGTCTGCAAAAAATAATGAAATCTCGGCATATTGATGTTATAAACTGCATCTCTTCGCTTACACTCGGCATATCGCAGTCGCCATAAAGTCGTTTTTTTTGTCCTTTTGATCTTTTCCTGCAGGCTCAGGCTCTTCAATTTCATTCCTTCCTGCTGGAGACCCCCCTTGCATGATGGAGCTGACATCTTGAAATACAGTACTGTATGATGTGATCCCAAAAACACGTAAAATAAGTGGCCCAAAGTTAAAAGCAAAAGGTCGGGAACCAGCGTGTAGGCTGGTCAGCTGAGCCGTGTTTATGTCGTCAAACCCACCTTTCTTGGATACGAATTCCGTTTTTTGTCGAAATTGAAAAAGGATTGGTTTCTGCTTAAAAAAACACAAAAGCTTGGTAGAGCGAAATAATAATCAATGCAAAACATTGCAAAAAATATCACAAAGTAGTATAAAAACACATTTCAGCAAGTGTTATTGGTTGGGATTCGTAATCCAAGACGGTGCCTTGGGCGACAAAAACAACGGTCAGCCTACGCGCTGGTACCCGACCTTTGCTTTACTTTGCCACCTATTTTAGGGTTTTTTTGGATTACATCATACAGTACTGTATATCAAGATGTCAGCTCCATACGCAAGGGTGTCTCCAGCAGGAAGGGAATAAAAATTGAAGACCCTGAGCCTGTAGGAAAAGGTGAAAGTGCTGGCAAGGATGGATGCAGGTGCGTCCATGCGTGCTATTTGTGCTGAATTTGATATCAAATCCAGCACATTCTACCCGTTCACTGGTAAGTGTAGTTTTTATGCTTTTACAGTACTGTATTTACTTGTGGGTTATTTTTTTTATTTTTTTTTTTTTTTTTTTTTTTTTTTATTATTTTTTTTTTTTTACCCATATCAGAGGAGGACATTGCATAACTCGGCACATTAAATAACTCGGCAAGGGCCAGAGCCCTATCGTGCCGAGTTATAAGGCTTTTACTGTACTCAAGTCAGTGTGTGGGTAGGTGAGTGACTGACCCCCCGGACATGAAAGTCAGGTGCGTGAGTGAATAAGTGTTTACCTAGTGAAACAGACCCTTAGTTCTGTAGCTGGCTGTGTGGTGATTATGGCACAACTGGCAAGTCGATCAGCTGATGCGAGTGTTGCAGTTAGACGGTTATTTTATATATTGTGTGGGGGTGATCGTTCCTATTTAATACTGTTACAGTCTGGCAGCTGTTTTGAAATGGTGTATGGTGGTGATCGTTTCAAATTTTGATACCGTCTGTATTAGGGTGTCCCAAATGCAAAAGTTTTGAAATGTTGCACGCTCGTGTGTTATTCCGGTTTTCTCATAGTAAAACAGAAATTGCGTTGAAAATTTTGGGCGAATTGAGTAAATTTAGGGGTCCCGACAAAGTAAAACATTTAGGTGACGGACTTAAAATTTCGGATTTTTCTAAATTTCCACTTTTTCTCCCTCACGGTTATCAACATTGGGCAACAAGAGCCGCTAGTAATCTTTGGCTGATCGACAAGGCTCCAATCGATGAAATCACCGGAGCCCGGCTACCATCGAAGGAGCAGGTCCTCCTCCGCTACTACCACCACCACCGGGGATGGGGAAGACGGCGAGCGGGAGCGGGGAAGGGGGGTGGTGGAGGAGGTTCTCCCTTCTGGTCGCGCGCCGGGGATTCCGAAAAACTACATTTTAATACACGCCGGCACGAAGCTGTCAAAGCTGGCAAAGGCGTACAATGACCTCAAGAAAAAAACAAGAACAAAGACAGGCCGAAACATCGTATGGATGAGGAGATTTTCAAAGGAGACCTCCAAGAAATTTTCGACCTCGCACACTCCTCCTCCTCTCCAACGGGCAGACGTGAAGGACGAGGACAAGGAGTTCCTACGGAGTCAGAGAGAAGACAGAGGGGAATCATCCATGGCTGGAATTGACCTCGTGACAGCGAGAAGGTGGAGAAGCAGGGCGAGCGCAGAACTCGACTCAAGCGGCTCCGGGAAACGTGAAGACAGCGACATTGCCAGGTGACTGCAAGGGCGGAAATCCCCAAACCAAAGCAGTAGAGCGCAGCAGCAGTCCTGTGTCGACGACGTCATCACTGGCTCGTGGATCCCGAAGCCAGGGGGAAAAAAAACTCAAACAGTCGCCATCGATCTCCGTGAAGGATCTTAACCTCCATTTCAACTTGGGATCGAGAGAAGTTGTCGGTGCGGCAAGCAATCAACGTTCGCAGCTACCGCTCAAGTTCTTGGAATGGACATTGGGAGTATGGCGGTCCGAAGAGCACGGTCCATCGAGCACGAATTGCGGGAGAGAGCAAGCCGCCGAGAAGATCGTGGAACTGCGGAACCAGGAGATACCTGAGAGGTTGGTCCTGCATTGGGACGGAAAACTCCTCCCGTCCCTCTCTGGCGATACGGATGGACCGCCTCGCCGTCCTCCTCACAGGGGAAGATGACGCTGAGTTCCTTCTTGGGGGTCCCGGCAAGCTCGGATTAGACTGGCAGAAAGTGGCTGCAGTGGTCTTGAAGGAGGGGGACGAGCGGGCGTCAGGGACAAGATCATCGCCTTCTGTTTCGCACCCCGGCTTCGGAACACTGGCATGGTGCAAGGTGCTTGCATTCGGATTTAGCAAGAACTCGGACGAAGCTTGCTTTGGTTGGCCCGCCGCCATCATGTCCACGAGGTGATCCTCAAGGATGTCTTCGAAGCCAGCCTCGGCTCTTCCTCTGGTCCCGACATTGGAATCTTCAAACGACTCCGTGATCGATGGTCCTTTCGTGGATTCCTCGCAGAGAGAGACGGTGGAAACATCGGAGGACCTCGTTAGAGTTCTTCGCCCACCAATGACACTGCCAGCAAGCTGAAGGATGACGCATTGGCCTTCCTGAAGGAGGCTCTGATGTCGAAGAACCATCTCAGGGGGGGACTATGAAGAACTTCTTCCGTCTCCCCTACCTGTTCCTCGGTGGTGAAGGTCCAGCCAAACCATCCCCCGTCCTGGAGCTCTCCCATCAAGCCCGGTGGATGGCCAAGGCCATTACTGCCTCAAGCTTCAGATGCTGAAATCCCAGCTGTCGCTGACTGGTCGAGAGAAGGGGGTGGAATGAGTGGCCTCTTCGTTGCTCTGGTTGTACTGCAAGAAAAGGCATGAGGCACCGATCTCTGTGAAAGCTCCGTTGAACGACGTTTCTCTTCCTCGAGATCCTCAAGACATACCCCGACCAAAAACGTTGCCAAGGCAAGCAGAACAAGCCCTGCGACGCCCACCTGTGGTACGTTTCCGAGGAAAACGCGGGACTGGCCTTCTTCGACTCAAAGATTGATGTGGAGGAGAAGAAGCAGATGGTCAAGGCATTGGACAAGCCCGCCTCGAAGAAGGAAACTCAAGCGATTGGAGGGAAAAAAGATGATGATGTCTTTCCCCCCTCTCGTCCTTCGTCACTTCGAAGACACGGTCCTTCTTTCAGAAACCGATGCGGACGAGGGCTTCCTGGCAAAGGACCCGGCATTGTGGGAGGAGGACGACCGATTCAAGGACGCTCGGAAAAAGGGACTTGGCCTCCGAGTGGTCAACGATGCCGCGGAGCGGGGCATCGCCCTAGTCCAGCGCTACCTGGGGTCCATGAAGTCGGCCGCACAGGAGAAGTATCTCCTCCAGTTAGTCCACCACCATCGGAAACTTGTGGGGTGGGAAAAAGAAGGAGGACCTTCAAAAAAAAGGCTTTCCCGAATGGAAACAATGAAAACTGTCTGTTTTGGTTTCCATATAAGTTTCTTTCTAAAAATGTGGGATGTTTTGAGTTTTTTCTTTGTTTTTTAAGGTTATTAGAAAAATTGTTCAGTTTGTCGCGACCCCTAAATATTCTCCGAATTTATTCTAATTTCACAGGAACTCTTTTGCATGTGTGAACAGAAGTAAAACACGAGCAAGTGAAAAAAACATGTTTAATTTTTTCCCCTCTATGATCTTGGGACACCCTAGTCTGTATATATGTGAGTTTTTTTTTTATATCTAACATTTGTGCCTATAGCACCTGTAGACAGTGACCTCCAGGGCTCAGAGGTAGGCCCTGGAAGTTCATTTTAAGGCTGTGATGGTTGGCCCTCGCCTGTGGTGGCGCAAGCAGGATTTTTATAGTGACGCCTGTGATCACAGTTTTTGTGCTCTCCTGTTCCTCCGATGCACTTGCAAACGAAGGTAGAGTTAATGGGCAGCATGTGGGTGTTCTTAGGTCACTCAAAGATTTTAAGTGGATTTTTGGTTTTCATCGGGGATCGAACTCTGGTTACCGAGAATGCCAAATCGGAGACGCTAACCACTCTGCTACACCACCGCAAACGTGAGTTTTACAGTCAAGTTCCCCAAACATGCTAACGTGAATCTTTATAACACGGTAAAGACAAAATATCCAGTCAGTCTTTAAAAGCGGTTAAGTTTGTGTTTTGCCAAAGTGATGGCTTTGGGTTGATGGCTTTGGGACGTCACATCCGCCCGATGCTGCCGCTTCCGCTCACTATCGCCTCCCTCCTCGTTTTCACCACCAACGCCATGTTCAGAACAATAATGGCCACTTCGATAGCTACCCGAGGATGACCCACGGTGCAAGAGGCGTGCCCTGACCTTGCAAATAAGGGGCAAGTTACTGGACATGCTAGAGGAGGGTCAGGGAGAGGAACGGGAACACAGACAAGCAGGCGGGAGAGGTTATGAGTGTGGGAGTAAGATGGCTTCTTTCTCTGGCTGAGAGGCTCAGGACTGTTTGGGGAAGAGGTGGATCCTCAGGCAGGAACGTGCCTTTTGGTGGTGGTGGTTTGTTATTGTGAATCAGCTGATTTGGGCGGTGGTGGTGGTTTGTTATTTTAATCCAGTTGGGATACTGAACAGCCTATACTCTGTTCTGTTCAGGCGGTACATGAAAAAAGAGACAGCAGGCAAGTTGTACTGTACCAGTGTTCATGTGCACATATGTGTTGTTCAAATAAACACATTCACAAGAAGCATCTTTGATAAGAAGTCCTCAAACCCTGAGGTAGGTCAAAGGGTGGAAGGGCGGGATATCCCGGAACCAATTGATAACTTTCAATCTTATAAACCATTATTTTAGAGTTTGTTGTGGCTAATGCATTTTGTCAAACGCGGAAAGTTTACGATAACCAATTACCGTTTTTTTCGGTTTTTTAAGACGAAAATTTTTTTTCCCCCTAAAAAATACCCTGAAAAAAATTCTGTTTTCCCAAGACAAATTGTAGGAGATTAGCTTGGGTAGCTTTCATTCAGCCCTTATATGATGTAACCTCAGTAATTTACCTGTTACAAGATTTCGTATACCATAAGACATTCAATTCAAAAAAAATTTTCCCCTACGCTGGGGGTTTTTTTTATAGGGTTACTGGAGGGACCTTTTCCGCCCGGCAGATTGGCGCCAACCATCGTCTCTAGTTTGATGTATCATTTACCACCGGCTGTCATACTTCACAAACTTTTTTTCAGTCCTGGAAAATATCCAGGGAAAATTCCAAAAGATTTACTTATCTACAATACAAGCTAGAAATTTGTACGATCCCCCAAAGAAAGGGGAACAGAGCGCAGAAAGACATTTGGGACCAGCCCCTACCGAGAAATTGGTTGATTTTACTACCGCTTACGGGTAGAAAACAGTTTTTTTTTTTTTTTTTTAGAAGTTTCCCTTCCAAAATAATGGTGCGTCATAACCCGTAAAATCCGATACCGCTTTTCGTACCTACCTCACGTATTCATATATATAAAGGCATTTACACACTAATTGTTTAAACTTTTTCTTTTTCCCTTTTTTCAGTACTGGGAACCCTTTAAGAGAGAATTAGAACATTTGGAGGTGGGGGTTTGAATGTTTAATGCCTAGCGAAAAAACAACAAAGATGTTCAGCCTTGAGTCTCATTAACTGGAGAGAAAAGTGTGAGGCAGCGTTGCACCTGGCTTAAAGAGGTGGATTTGGAGTGGGCAAAGGTGCAGTCAGGAAAAAGAGTGAGGACTGAGCCCTCTGTGGAGTGGCAGAGTCCCCTGTGACCGGCACCAGGGGAGATTGTGTATCCACTGTACGCCTTAAATTTTTGGTGAAAAAAACGAAAAATAAATTCACCAAAAGGACTAAAAACCCCCCTCCAGGAAGTGTGTATATTACAGATGAATTAGAGGGCTCCACGGGGTCTCCCACTGATTTCTGGTTTTTGGTGCAGCAAAAGATGGGAAATCTTTTAAAGAAGTAAACCCAAAAGGAAGTCTTAATTTTGAAAAAAAATCTTATAGCACATGCACTTTAGTGTCCCAGTGGGGATACCAAAAAGAAGGAGGGCAAGATGGTCAAGATGAATTGAAAAATTTTTGAACTTGGGATGTGAGGGATGATAAAAGGAAATTTCTTTATGAGGGTATGCAAAAAGAAGGAGAGGGGTCCTCTTCCCCTCCCCCAAACCCCCATGAAAGCCAAAAGCGGGGGAAATTTTGACTGTGTTTTGGGAAGAGCGGAGCACTGTGCCCTCCCTGAATAGTCTTTAACATAGACATTACACAATTTTATGTTACAAAATGACACCGTGATACTAACATTATGGAGGGAAGTGTAAGAATATAATGGGAGGATTTGGAAAAAATATATAAAAGGGAGGGCATTTTGGGGGAAAAAACTGAACATATTTTTTGGGGTTTTGGTTACCTTACAGTGATGGGGGAGAAAGAAATAAAAAAAGGGTATGCAAAAATAGTATCATAAATGATGGTATTGCAAGACATATAAAAGGGATGGCAAGAGTGTTAATTATTAAGAAGGAAAAAGGATGGGAGAGTTAGGTTTAGTATGAAAATTATAAGATAAATTGATAGGGACAAGTGTGATCTCTTTTAACCCACCCTTTAAAGGAACTTTTAAAAAAACAGGTGTCAGAATAGGTAGAGGAGGGAAAAAAAAAACCATGTTATGGAAAAGAAATCCATATGATTGTATTTTAATAAAATTTTTTTACAATACGTAAGTGGTTTTGGGATAAAATTTCTTATCTAGATGAATATTCAGTTAAAAAAAAATATTTATTATTTGTCTGCTTTTCAAATGTTTTTTCCAAAATACCTGGCCTTTTCGAACAAGTGGGTTTGGCATATACAAAAATTTTTTTTGTGGTAATTGTAATATAGGGGAAGGGGGATCCTAACCTTTTGTGTACCCCCTTTTCCCTTTTAGGGGCCTTTCCTATGACACGCAGGAGCGGGGGAGACGGTTTTCTGTCCCGTCCCGGGTGGCTGGCTTTAAGTAAACCACAAGGCTGACTGCATCCCAGTTAGTAGGGGGCGTGGGGGTTTTTCCCTCCCTATGCATTGTACTGTAGTTTCGGTGGAAATGCACCTTTATAAGACTAGTACCCTTTTTTTCAAGACTTCTGGAAAAAAAAAATCCTATTTTTTTTTTATTCATTTTTCAACTCAGATTATTTTATTTTATTCTTTAGCATAAAGCTTTTTAAATGAGAGTTGTACTTGGAGCAGGGCAGAATAGTGGGACCTTTCATACTGTATGAGTGAAAAAGGGGGGTTATAGATGAGTGGTGTAAGGGGCAAGAGAAGTCCCGGTGCATATTGTCCAATCAGGGCGGGAGCTCAAAATTTTTATATCTAGCTTTTAAAAAGGGGAGTAAATGATAGATGGAAAGTTTAAAAGTATTTGCTGCAAATATTACAAGAGTGTGCATCCCAAAATTGCAAAACTCAGAAGTAAGTGATACAGAAACTGTGGTGCCCTTTTCCCTGTTTGTGTCTTGTGTCCCCCAGGTTAAGGGTTTGGGTTTTTGTGGTTTTTTAATCCTTGCTGCAAGTTACGAATTCCGGGGGGCATAAATTTTTTGACCTTTTTGGTGTTAGGAGGGAAGGTGGTTTTTTAAGAAGTTTACTGAAAAAAGGTGTTTTAAACCCCTGAAAACGGGGATCATTTGCAAAATTTAAATTAGTGTGATATATTAAATTTTTTTATTACATAGTACAACATTTTACCTTATTTTTTTTAAATGATTTTTTTAAGAGGAGTTTGAGTACTAATGCTTCATGCTTACGTTTGTTTTTTCGCGATCAGAAATTGGGTGTGACGCAATAGTTTTGCCAAATTTTTTTATTGGTTTTGGAAAAGTTTTTTGAATTGCTAAAAAGCATAGTAGTTGCATTTATCTATTTTTTCTTTTGTTTTCATGTATAGTCAATCATTCAGGAAAAAGAACTGGTTGTTAACTAAAATTTTAGCATTGGGTTTTTTTTAAAAAATAAGTTATTCTAGTGTCTGGGTCATGGGGGGAGGGGGTCTTCTTATTTTGCCTTCTATTTCTCTTTACTCTTGCTTGCGTTGTGGTTTTTCTGGGGGGGTTCCCAAAGGGGGCCCAGTCGGGGGTCAAGGGGGAGATTTTTTAGGCCCTGTTGATAAGATTTGCAAGTGGCCGTTTTGGAGCCATTGATGCGCCTGGGGGTTACGGCCGGGCCCGAAGGGGCTTCACATTGCCCTGGGCCACAGTTCCCTTTTGAAATCCTGTCAGTTCTTTTCCCAAAAGGGGACCCTGACTCATTTTGGGTAATCAAATTGGAAAAAAATAATTTTCCTTTTTCCTTGCTCGGTGAGGTTTTCAAAAACCTACGCTCTTAAAGTTTTTGGCATGAAAACCACTGGGGGGTTAAAAAACCGCTGCCAAAGGGTATTTTACTGCTTGGTACGGGTTTGAATTTCCCCAAAACTCGGCATCCCAAGACTCGGCAAAACCCAAAACTCGGCTATGGTTCGGATTTTCCAAAAACAGGGCCCAAAAACACCCAAACCCCCCCCCCCGGCGCGTAGAGTTTTTCACTGTTATTTGTGTACTTTACAGGCTGTTTTTGGGTTTTATGGCCCCAAAAACTTCCAGGAAACTACGGGTAAAAAGGAAAAAAAAAGGAAAAGAACAATGTTAATTTTTTCTGAAAAAAAAAATTGACCTTTTGAAGAATTTGGAGGGCCCTTTTTCCCCTTAATATATTACGTTCAAAAGTGGGAAAATTCCATTACTCGGCTCAGGCTGGTCCAGGTTCCAAAGTTTGGGGTTTTTAAAAAACCTGTGTACGGTTCCGGGGATTTTTTCATTAAAATAAAGAAACTACAGCACATCAATCAGGGGGGATCCTTAAGTACAAAGGAACGCAAAAGGTTGGAGACCTATCAAGAAAAAACATTTAAGACCCAGTCATTTTTTCCGTTTTGGGGTTTTCACAGACAAGAAACCCTTTGTAGGTGCAACAGACTTGTAAGTGTGTTGTATTGGTTTTTTTTTTTTTTTATGTTTTTCAGTAAAATTTTCACCGACTGGCGGCTTTTTTTGACCCCTCCAACAATGTCATTGGTTTTTGGGTTTGGGTCCGTGCATCTTTAACAGATAGGAGTGGTGTTAACAGAGCCTTTTTAAAGATTGCATGTCATTTCTGAACAACTTTCCATTAGCACGCCTCCAAATGCATGAACAGGGGTTTGATGCTACCTCAAAGGGGGAATGAGTATGCTTTCCTGCTTTAAGGGAAAGATTTCAATATTTTTTTCCGGTACATCTCGTTAAATTTTCAAAAAGGGTATCTCTTTTCATTTTAATTAACTAATTTTTTTAACACATCTGTTTTTCATATGAAAGACATTTTTACCTATATATTAATATTAATGTTTTACAAGAGACATCATTTTTTGAAAATTTTTCCCAAAATTTTTTCCGGAAAAAAAGGCCCATTTTTTCGGGCCTTTGGTAAGTCCCTAACCAAAAAACTTACCAACCTGGGAACAATCCTTTCAACAAAGAACCGATTTTCAGTCGTTGTTTTCTGAATTCGGAGCTCCCCACTGGTAAGAATCCCAACGAAACAAAACGGGAGATTCGGGACGGGTTGGGATCCCGAGGGCGGAAAAAGTAAAAATTTCCCTCCAAAGCATAAATAATTATATTACACACAAAAATAATAAAAAAAGATTATTTATAATTTTTTTCTTTTTTTTATTAATTAATTTTGTTTTTTAATTATATAAAATATATTATATTAAATTATTATAATTAAAAAATTTTTTTTATAATTAACTTTATTTGTAATAACAATTTCACATATAACCCCCTTGTGTATATTTACGCATATGTACCTACAATATTTCTGAAGTAGGAAGAATTAGCGTACAGATAAAAAAATTAATTTAAAGGCAGATGGCCGGAAAAAAATGTTGTTGCTTGACAGCTGGTGACGTGCATTCACCGTGGCCCCTCCAAGTTTTCTAAGCTTTTCTCCTTTTCTTAAAACCCTCTTTCATTTAGGATTTGGGCTGATATTTTTTTTTATTTTTTCAGAAGAAAATATAACCATATGGAAAAATTAATTTGGGTATTTTTATAAATAATTGCATTAGAAAACTTTGTTTGGGGAGGACAGTGCCCAACTCGGGGTTACCAAGGTTTTCCCAAACTATGGGATCGATACAAACTAATCGGCGCAAAAGACGATGAGAAAACGGTTTATTTTTGGTGATGACAAAGGCCCCTCTTTGGGAAGGATCCCAACGAAAGGGAACGGGCTGAGAAAACGGCCCATAGACTTCAATGCTTCAAGATTGCTTCAAGTAAAGCTGGCTTGCATTTTTGAACCATAAAAAGGAAAAAAATGTCCAAAGTTAAAAAGATCGTCTGCCTTAGTATGAAACCCTTATCTGCAGTAAACCCTCTCTAATTTGAACTAAATTTGGGGGGGGACCCGGGGTGAATTAGCTGAAAGTCCCCAAAGATCAATGGTTACCTCTACCCCTCCCACAAAAGAACTCACTAAAACATGCGCACAGATTTAGTACTTAAATCTCAAATTTACAACATCATCACTGTACGATCAAACATCTGGGAGGGAGGAAAAAAGGGTGCAGATTCACAGGAAACCCCAAATTAATTCTTTATAAGGGACCTCCTTCACAATTTAACCCAGGGGCTGCGTGAGCTTTTTAATTTTCCCGGGCCCCCAGTGCTGCAAATGAGTGAAAATGTGACCATTACAGAATTGGATGAAAATCACTCAACGTCAAGGTAGTAAAAAACCCCCATCCGGAAATATCTATTTTTAAACCCAAACGTATGGGGTTGTGGTGTGGTTTTTTGGGGGGAGTTAAATATCTGGCGCGAATGGCACCAAAAAGCTGCGAGTGACTGACTGGGGGAGTGGGGAGGGGGTATGGGGTAATTGATTACAAAGCACTCTATCCCCTTTCCCTTTTAAAAACACTCTGAGGCTCTTTTGTGCATAAACTTGTATCAGAAGACTCTTGTGAGGAATATTACCACAAAATAAGGCGTAGTAGAGAGTAAATAAAAAAGTAAATGAAAAATAAAAACGTTTCAGCGATTCATTCTTAAGCATCTATCTGTCACAATCTTCTATTTATCGCAGTACGGTTTCCGTAAAAGGGGGATCTATGCGATCTTCTAGCTTTCCAACGAAACTAGTATCCTCCTTAGGGGTTTTGGTGAAAATTTTGCTGTTGCCCTTGACAACAAAAATTTTGATAGAGTCTGGCAAAAATCTTTTAATTTCCAAAACACCCTCATTCGGTTTCCCTTTCCTTTCTTCCCGTCCTTCATTTTAAGTTTTCCTTTCAAAAACCCTTTTTTTCAGTACTGTAGAGGGCTTTTTTCTTTTCCTAAATCTATCAATTGGGTGTTCCCCAGGGTTCTGTCCTATCACCCACTCCTTTCTATTATTCATTAAGATCTTCTAAGTCTAACTAAAGCCCTTCCCCCTAAGCTGATGTTTTACCCTGCATTTTTAAACGTCGTTTTATTGTCGTCCAAAAACAAAAGGAACTAGTGATTCACGGGGAGATGCCACCCAGCGGCCTAAATTCTGATCTTTCTATAATTTCTGATTGGGGGAAAGCAAAACCTTTTTTGTTTAATGCCTCAAAAAACCCAATTTCTTTACCTATCTACCGACAAAACCTACCAGAAACATCCCCCCTTCTTTTAATGACACTCAACGTCTCCTTTACAATGAACATTCTAGGGCTATCCTTTTTCTAAAAAACTGAACGGGAAAACTCACACTCATCTCTTTCTAAAACACTTTAAGAAATTTTGGGGTACTGGGGTCTGCGTCCTTTTTTTTTTCCCTCCCCAATTTCTTGCTCTTCAGGGGCCTTTTCGCCCAGTATGGGGTAGTTCACAGTTTTGGGGGGGATCCCCTCATACAGCCTCTAAACAGGGTTTAGTAAAAAATTTGTTCTCAATCCTCTCCCCTTTACTGACTGTCTTCAATCTTTAAAACCCCCGCCGCATGTTGTTCTCTTGTCTCTTCTACCGTTATTTTCATGCCCCTGCTCTTCTGAATTGCTAACTGCATGCCTCCCCCCACTCCCGCGCCGGGTGAAAGACTTTCTACTCATTCTCATCCCCATTCTGTCCATTCCTAAGCAAAAGTTTCAGATCTTTTCTCTTTTATCCCTTCATGGGAAACTCTGGAACTCCTTTCCTGTTTCTATTTTTTCCCCTTTCCCTAGACTTAAATCTTTTCAAGAGAAAGTAACAAGACACCTCCCGAAAATAAATTGGCCCACCCCTCGTTTTTTTTTTTATCTCTTTCTGTCTTTTTTATAGGGACTGGCAATAAGCGGGCTTTTGTTACCCCTTTTTTTTGCCCTTGGCCCGTTCCTTGTGATTAAAAAAAAAAAAAAAAAAAAAAAAAAGACAGATGGGGTGTTTGTTATCGAGAGCTGAAATCTGGCCTACTGGACACAGTTTTGGGTTTTTACATGTTGGAACGGTTTTGTATGCACTGAAATCGCCCCTTTCCGGAAGGTATGCCACATCCACGGGTTAAATGAGATAACGGTTTTTTTTAATCTCCTGGGAAGGAGATTTTTTATTTTTTTAATTTTGGGCTCCCCTTCTACCAATTAATCTGACCTCAAAGGGTATACTTTATTTGCGGCCATACACTATCTTCTTGACATATGGTTCCCCATCACAACCCACCTTGGGTAAGAGAGAAAGCTCCAGCAAAAATGACAGGTCTGTGCGAGAAAAAATTTTTTTGATTTTCTTTTATGGTATTTTTAGAAATTTAAGAAAACACAAATTTAAGCCTTCAAGGATTAAAGGCCTCATCAAGCTTCAAGGAACTTATCAGCCCCTCATTGTTGCCCCGTTAAAACCCTCTCTTAAAGAAAAAATGAAAAAGAATCCATCCCGGATGCCCTAGAAGCATGAAGCATGGATGAAGACTTTTTCGTGATAAAAATCTGTATATGGAGTTTCAGGGGGCAGTCCTTTCCGAGGTCCAGCACCAAACTTTTTCTACACCCTGGGAAGAATAAAAAAATCCAAATGCAGTAAAGCTGGGAATGTTTTTATGGAAAAACTAAAATGGGGGTATTTTTTTCCTTTCCCAATAATGAGTATGGGCTCATTATTTAAAAGAAGTGTTGAAAGAGCACCCCAGCCCTTTTATCAAGTTGAGACTGCCACTAAGCGTGGCAAAAGGGATCCGTAGTCCACTTGAAAACTGGTGGGTACCCGTTCTTTATTGGCCGATGAATTTAATTTACTGAATTTACATTCCCTTTTAAAAAAATGAAGCTGCAGGAAGAGATACGATTGTGTGTAAAGGACCTGAGCAGGGGCCTTGAAAGCTTTAGTAAAATTTTGAAAACTACACATTGGGAAAATTTTCAAAAAATTCCCCCCCAAGGCTTCAAAAATGTTATTTTTTCAAAGAAGAAATTCTTTAATACGTGTCAGTTTGCACAGAATTTTACTTCTCGTTTTTACATTGGTTTTGCAAGAAAATCCGAATTTTGAAATTAAATAAAATGCAAAGAAAATTTCCACTGGCTACCAAAGGGTTTCCGCAAGTGCCCAAAAATAATCAGTTTTAAGATTTTTTAAACTCATGCATTTACTGTACTGAAAAACACTCATGATTTAATGTTTATTTTTAAGTTTGATTTTCCCATTATTTTTAGACTATCACCATGCAGTAAATTTTGATTTCTTTTGTAAGAAAAGAAACAAAGAATGCCCAAAAAAAAATTTTATTAAAAAATATCCCAGAAAAATTTTATTTTTACACTACGGCCACTTTTATCACCCAAGTAAATTTATTTTTTATTTAATATTTAAGGTTAAATATGTTTGGTGTGTTAGTATTTTTTTTTTATGTTTACAAAATTTTTGGGATTTTTGAGCCTATTTATGTATGACATTTAGATGTACCCTACCGTATTTTTTATATTTTTGTTAAACATGGACCTTTACTTACGGGGCACCAACTTACGAGTTTCCCCCGGTACGAGCAGTCGCCGGTCGATTTTTTGCTTTGATTTTCTAGCCAAAATCCGGTTTCGAGCGAGCTTCAGTACGCCGCCCCTAATCGGCCAGCGAAGCCCAAACATGCCCAGGAAAAAAAATTTAGCACTAAGTAGCGAAAATGAGCATTAAGAGTGTAGGAGTAAATTAAGTTTAAAAATTTAAACGTAGAGTTTGACGCGAAAACCCAAAAAAAAAAACCCCCCCCCCAAAAACCGAAAAAGCATTAAAAAAACCCAAAAAACTTTTTTTCCCGCCCCCAAAAAAATC
>JACEEZ010008720.1:0-2500 GCA_016584305.1 Chionoecetes opilio
GTGGTATGGATATGATGAATGGATAGAGAAGCAGATTATGTAAAATGAGTGCTGGAACGGCAGATAAACTAGGTAACCTTGATTGTGGTTTAGGCTGGAGAAAGGACTAGTGCGTGAATGCATGTACTGTAGGTGGAAAAGTGAAATACATAAGGTATAAGTGCAGTTTAGACCAATACAATACAACACAACCATCGGTGGTTTTAAGTATCTGAACGTTTCGTTCTTATATAAGGAGTATTTCTAACCCACAAACAGCTGTCGGAAATGAAAAATAACACATGGGGTCTGGGGGGCAAACCCCCAGTGAGGTTAGGTTACGTAATCAATGCCCGGGTTAGGTTAGTTAACTAGCAGGGGGTTTGGGGGCGTAGCCCCCCAGTTATGTCAGAAGAGTATTGGTCAAAAGGGAGTATTGGTTGAAACTGCATATTTACCTAAAGAGTGTGGAGGATAAAGGAATGTGTGATTGGTGGGCAAGGATGTCTGAGAAGAGGTACACTGAATGTATATGAGTAAGCAAATTGAATGAATGGTTCAATGATGGAAGCTGGGGTAGTGAGATGTTATTCTAGGCAAGTTCAAGACCACTGGTGTATGGTAGGGTGTATAGATGGATGAATGTAGGGAGCAAGTTGTGTAAGATGAGGGATGAGGGGGTGGATGAGACAGTGCAGCACTTGGTACTGTACTGCAGGAGATATGATAGGGAGAGAGGAGCTGTTATATGTATATGTGGTTATGAATGAGGGAGGGAATGGCCAAGTGGAATGAAATGCAACTGTTAATAAGGTACTAACAGGGATAATAATTTAACTTGTAAATATAATTTATAACGGAAAGGACTACTGTGCACAATATAGTGAGACAAAAAATAGACAAAATTAAGCTGTAAGGCTTGTGGAGCCCACCAACTCCTGCAGAATATGAACCGGCAGGGCTATGAAGCAGAGGGAAATTGTGGGGTTAAAGCACATAAATGCAGGCTTTCATTTCAACCTAACCCATCTACTGTAATATGTCAAGTCGGTATTATTTCGGTGCTGAGCTGGGGGGGAATCACCCCCGCTCATTCACTAACCTAACCTAGACATATAGTCAACTGGCCAACATAACCTAACCTAACTGTTCAGGCTATTGCTGGTATTTAATCCCTGAATCAGAAACACGGGTAAAATAGGAACACTCGCCGACGAAAAAATTGGAAACCCGCGAGGTCGGTGAGAATTCCTAGCGGCGACAGTTCCAGGTATTTGCCTAGTTGCATGAATATGGATGGGTATTAGTTTTAGTAGTGGGCTTTTCGAAAAGTCCATGGATTCTTCTTACCTACATAATCCATGTAATTTTCGTTCCCATTCCTGAGTATTTTTGAACACCTTTCCTCATGGTAATAATTGAATAATAATGGCGTTACAAGTACTATGAAAATCTACCTTATTTCACCCCAGAAACGTTTAACGCTAGGTTAAATTCAGATTACGTTTGGTTCGAGTTTTGGTTTAGTAACAGGATGACTCTCAGCCACCACAGACAAACAATTATCACTCACATATGGCAGTGCGAGCGGTGTAGTTTACCAGGGCGGACATCCCCGCCCCGTACCTGAACTAATTCTTTTTTTCCGACAAAAACTATTGCCATATTCATTCAATACACATAAAAACGATTCAGGAAAACTAAGTTTATCCGGCCTCTAAAATCAGTGAAAGCCACTAACAAAATTTTTACCAATGGGTGTATAGTGGCAGCTATTAATCATTCAATTCATATATAATTATTCGCGCTGGCTAGAACGGTAAAATTATAATGCTTTCCCCCGCCCTTATTATTGTTTTTTTTCTCAGCCCTTTACAGATCCCTCTCAGTACCTCTAAAGACGTAATTATAAAGGGAGAGTTACCCCCTTTAACCTCCCTGACCCCACCTAAAGTCCTAAAATGACCCCCCCAAATAATACTAAGCTAACCTTCATTCTAACCTTATCTAACTCTACCATACCCTTAGCGAGACCTAAGGGCTAGGAAAGACTAGAATTTTACCAGGTTAGGTTATAATTGAGGTTATAAGTTGTTTGACTATTTTGAGTGGGACTCGCTCGACGGAGGGTTATTAGTGAGTATACGTCTTCAGTGTTTTGATATTTCCCTTTGGATGCATGTACTTTTGTTTACATTCTGACTGTTGCCATTATGATTGATTAACAATCTCAAAGGTTTGATGAATCTTTCCTCTGTTGGCCAAGCGAACGTCAGCTGAGTTCCATTCCTCATTATCGGAACGGAACGGAACGACTTGAAGATCGCAATCATCGTGAGCTCAGAACAATTCGGAACGGTCCTTTGCAAATACATATTTGTGGTGTTCGTAGCCAAGCTCTAAGATGGCCCCCCCGAAAAAAATTTTTAAAAAAAAATGAAAAAAAAAAAAAAACGCACTAAGTGGATTTTGGAGCGGAAAGTCCAACGACGTTTCGAAATCCAGCCCAGAACTTGAGATA
>JACEEZ010008720.1:5000-39599 GCA_016584305.1 Chionoecetes opilio
TATCTCGTGTAAAAAGATTAACTATTGATATTTGATGGATAACTTATATATTTTCATAACATATTTCTGTCTCGAAAAACCTGAAATATCATCATGGAAACATGGAAATGAAAACACAAATGATCAATGACAACTGTTTTTGCTGTCAGACGGTTACTAAAATGATGTGCTAATTTAGTGAACAGTATTTTTATATACGAATTTTATCAAAATTAATGTTATTGATAATATAATGTTGAAACACACAATACTACCGTCGAAATAAACTTAATGGACGCAAAGTATATAGACATATTATATATTATATTATATATATATATCTATATATATATATAGATATATATATATATATATATATATATATAATATTTAAAGGATTATGATGATATATGTAAATATGGCAGCAATAAATATATAGTTTTGCAGATAATTAGAAGTGTCCACATCCTATATAAGCCTAATTGTTATGTCCCGGAACAACACATTATAATGATAAAAACAATGTTTTACAGCACCACGCCACAGTCTACCACAATCGCCTTCGTGACGTAGTCGTACTGCACTGCCCCCAACCATCGCCTCCAGGCCGCCCACCTACCTGTGCCCGAAGACACAAGGTATACCAGGGCACACACTTCGGCCAGGAACTTGGTGGTGATGTTGAAACAGAGCGCCCAGGGCAGGGGGTCATTCCACACAACCTCCCCCACACATCCCATCCCCTGCATTGCATGAGTTCCCGTACTCAACGGCCTTGTCAGGGTCTGGCAAAGGCTGGTCCCTTCCCCCCCATTGTTAGGTTCTATTTACCTCCGACACAACCCTCCCCAGGCTGTCCCCCTTCCTCCACCCCCTCCGACATGCTGGTCCCGTTGTAGCTGGGGCCGCCTGCTGCCTCCGTAACACACAGCAAGGACAACTGTCTGCCCATCGGGGTGTCGGGTGATCAGACGGAATAAGACCCGACGTGCTCGAGAGATGCCCGTATTTGACCCGGCCATCTAATATCTATGAAACAACCATGCAGGGGAGCCGGGCCGGTAACCACATCGTCCACCTGTTAACGCCAGTTATCTAGTCACTGCAGGCTATACACACACACAAAGACATGGAAGATAGACCAAGAAAAAGACCAAGAAAGCTTACGTCAAATAATAGTAGATCAAGAAAATGAGAAAAAAAATCTGACCAAAGAAGTAGCTACAGTGATCAAACAAAAAGAAAATTTAGTAAGAGATACAGTGGACAAAAATAATTGTGTCATCATTTTTGGTTTTAGAGAAAACTGCCCAAGAAAAACATATGAGAAGAGGAAGAAAAGAACGTGGCAAAAGAAATATTTAAAGTAGTAGAAGAAATACGGAGATAGAAAAAGGGAAATAGAAGAGATACCAGGGTTGGGGAAATATGAGGAGGGAGGGTCCCGCCCCTAAAAGTTAATTTTTAGGTCACAACTACAGCACAGATATATTGTCTAAGGCAGTGTTTCTCAACCTTTCAAGCTTTGTGGAGCCCTCACCCCACTTAATTCAGGGGACCCCTTGGTACGGGATGAGATAGGATAGTGTCATTTTACATGTGTATGTAAGAATGGTAGATAAAAGGTTTTCTTTTCACAGGAACTGGTGTTTATTATTATCAGATTGTTTTCATTGTACAAACATGACACAAAAATAAAAAATAAAAATCCGTGTATATTTACGAAATGAAAAATAAAGTAAACTTCACTTCTAAGAAAACAGAATAATTAGGCTTTCAAAATGGTAAACTCTTATTTAGCGACTCTGAAAAATTAGGTTACAAATAACACGGTCATATAAAAAGTTTCCCACATTAAAATTTTTGTTTATGATCAATTAACTTTTTCTTTATCTGCAAAGGATGTTTATGTTTCACTTAATGTGATACTTGCTGCTGACTGCCGCAATGATGTCATCAATGCGTGGGGGTATTCTTGATAAACTGACACGCATGTCATCTTCGATCCATGGGCCAGATTGTCAAATGTCTTCTTCGGTGAAGAATGTCTTCGTCACGTAATTTGGTACCGTCAAACTGTTTTGAGCCGCGGACGAATCGTGCACCGCGGTGGAAGGTAAAGAAACGAAGACCCAAGCACAGACCATGTCTTCACCATTCCCTTCGGGGCGCTGATTTTCCTCTGTACTTTTCACCCCCATTATTGGATAAGATAAAGATATTTCAGTGGACTTTGTTTTACTTTTTACTTGTTTATTGACGAAATTATCCTTTGTGCGTAATAAAAAGATGGTTTGAAATCTAAACTGGGAGACACAGGCGGGCTGGGCAGAGGGGTGCACTTGGCGCCTGGCAGGCGCGCTGGCACTAGGGGCGGAGCGGGGCGGGGGCAGGGCAGACTTGTTTCGTACTTTCGTATTAATTCAGCACGACTCATTCCCTGGATTTTGAGACCACTAAAATATTTTTCCAACCAAGTTTCACGATTTTTCTGAAGGGAAAAAACATTGTTGCACAGCACAGACGTGGCATAGTACTCCTTCCAACATACCAACCTTACCCTGACGGGGCTGCAGGGAAGGGAAAAGACGCGGAAGGATTCAACGTTACCTTGGGTCCTCGTGTAGCGCAGAGAACTCGTCCCCCCCTCGCGGGCCGTCATGGAAGAAAAGGTGACATTTAACAATCTGGCCCTTAATCTTGACCTTTTTATTCAGTGCTGTCATGGCTGGAAAAGCTTGACTCACATAGGTAGGTGGTGGTGAAAGGTACAACACTTTCATAGCTGCTCCATTAGAAATCGGAACTCATGAAAAACATTGAGCCCAGAAGGTTTCTAGTGGCCCTGCACTGAATCGAGTCTTCATTTTACCATCAGATGATAGGTCAATGAGCTCTTTTAATAATTTTGACTGTGAGGCTTCTGGAGCTTCATCTCAATATTCTCAATGAAGGGGTTTTATCCACTGGTAAGAAGCAGCCTGCTCCTCAGTTAACTCCGGGAAATAGCTGTTGAATTTTCCAACAAATTTGACAGGTGCATGTTACCCGTGCTTTGACTACATTGAAACTAATGCCTCTGTCTTGAATGAATGCATGCATATTTTCAAACATATCAATGATTCCTGACAGGTACGAACACGCCACAACTTGAGCTTCTTTTGAAAAACCCCAACTTTTTTGGTAGTGAGAAATGTTGTTTGTGTTTGCACCTTGCATTGCTTTGTTCAGCTTTTTACTTCACTGAATATGTCTGCAGGTAGCTCAGCTGAGAAGCCATTTATCATCATTAAAGAAATCTGCAAGCTCCGGGTTCTTCTCCGAGAGGAATGTACACAGCTCCTCCCTTAGGCTGAATATGCGTGTGAGCATCCGCCCGCGGGACAACCATCTCAACCCCTGTACTATGTGCATAAGTAGGAGATTATAGTCTGCACCTACTTCCTCACAGAGTGCAGCAAACAGTCTGGAATTTGGGCCCTTGCTTTAAGAAGTTTTTCAAATTTCTACAGCAGTATTCATAACTGTGTGAAGCCCAGGCCCCAAGAGTGTTTTGGCACGGCATTTCTTTGTGCAAAAACAGGAGTTGCAATGGCACGAGCAACTTCTAATATTCTGGTCACGACTCCTTTATGCCTGCCATCCATGGCCTGCGGCGCCATCATACATATTCCGGTGCAATTATCGCCCCAACGTGATTCCATTATCCTTCATAAAGTCATCCAGAGTTTGAAAACACTTCAGTTTCTGTAGTTGTTGTTCTCATACTCTTGCAAACAACATTCCTCCTCGGTAATTTTTTTTCCCCCCATTCTCCCACATAAGCGCACAAACGCCAGTAGATGTGACATTGGACACATCTGTGGATTCATCCAGCTGGTGGCAAAGTCATATTGTTTACGGAGACGTTCAGTGCATGTTTTCAGTATGTCTTTCATACATTGATAATATGCGGTGTTAAAGTGTCATTTTGATATTGGAATTTTTGTTAATGGCCTTAGCTTTTTCATCCCTTGCATTTGACCCTGACAATGTTTCAATTGCAGAAGGCATGATTGCATTTTTCCCCAATTGGTGTGAAGCATTTTCTGTTGGCAAATTTTCTGAACCAAAATATATGAGATCTTAATAGTTTTTTTTTATCCATAGTGGTTACGTGCCCTTTACCCCGACTTGTGCACTGCGCAGCTCTTTAGCTTTGCGCTTAGCCAAAAGTATCTTTGACATATCCTTGTACACATGACAATGCTTTGCTTCGAATTGGTGCCTAATTAACTTGGAGGGCTTCATACCTCATTGGACTTACTCTGCAGCAAAGGACGCACTGGGCTTTCACACGTTCACTTTTACTTACTACAAAGCCATGATTCAGGTAAATACATCATATTTCCTAATTTTGGTTAGTCATAACATGACCAGAACTACTCTTCCTCTCCTCTCAACTGATGTGACCCTCTGACTCATCCATCTGAAGATTTTTAGCTCATCACTCCTGTTTGTTTGGTAGGATCTTTTTTGATGAGGACGGTCTAATAACATATTTGTCCATTTTTGTTCACAGACAGGGAAACATCAGTCTGGAAAAGGAAAGAAAGAAAAAAACTTTTAGGTGAAGAAAGACCTACGATATTTGTTGCAAAAGTGGTCAGTATTTATGTGGTCAAATGAAAAACAAGCAAACAAACAAAGTAAACACATTTGCGAAAACCTACAATCCACAAGACAATGTGCCATGTCACGCCACGTGTTCAGTCAGCAGCAGTCGTTCAGCCGAATGAATACAGCTCTCTCGGTCTGAGCTCTGGGTAACGCGCTGTGTAACTATTGCATCAATCATGTTATGCCACCCGAAGCAACGTTGGTCCACAATATAGCGTACTCACTTTTTTAAAGCATGTAGTGATAGGAACACTATAATATATTATACAAATAATCGCCTCATTCTGAGAGAGACGTAACTAGCCAGGGAAAAACTAGAAAAAGACTGGACATCTCGATTAAGACACATTGTGTAATCATGAATTATAAATAAACTGAGCCATGACAGGATTAACTGTAATATGTTGAATTCCCCGTCCTGCGGAGCTCTTGATAGGTGTCTGCGGCCCGCAAGGGGTCCGCGGACCCCTGGATTAGAAACACTGGGCCGCTAGACTACCCACCTACCCCTGGACAAGGAGGTGGGGGTATTGGCGTAGAAGCCGGCTAACAAGCACTTGAGAGGTGAACCATCGCCGGCTGGTGAGAGTGCTAGTCACCTCTTCAGGTAGGAGGGACCGAGACAATTGTAGTTCCTCACAAAGAAAAATAAAGTCTATCAAGATAAGTAAGGACTGATGTATGTATGATTGATATTCTATTTCAAGTGTAGACGCTGGCAAGAATCTTGGCAACTTGAAAATATAATATATCGTTAAATCTAAGAATAGGCCCTAAAAATCTTTATAAAGTTTTATTTTAATAAGGACCCTGAACCCTTGCCCTTAGATATACACATGCTACCTCGGTATTATCCTCCTCCTGTGCTTCTTATTACCCTCTCTAGGGGCATGGGAGGGGGAAAGTACTATAGTGCTGTACCACCTTCACAACGGTTTCCCCAACGGTAAGAGTGCCTTGGCCACATAATTCGTGAGGTGCCTGAGGGACGAGGTGCAGGTGAGGGAGGAGCAGCGCAGTTAAAGATCCGGGTACCTGAGACAGTTTATGAGGTTCAAAATCACCTTGACAATTGGTCCCCTGTTCCCCCACGGTAATCCTCCTAGGTTCGTATACAACAAATTTGTTACTGATCCGTAGCAGCTGTTGAATTGCTGGTCCAGACCCACTTTCTCTTAGCATAAGTATATTCAATGACCATTAAAAAAACCTAAACCAAAATAATAATTAATATTCCCCACCACCAACACCCACCCACGTTTCCCCACCCACATCCCTACCACCAACAACCCACCCTTGTTTTCCCTACCCACATATCCCCCCGATTTCCACCTATCACAAAATTGTCACTATAAAATCCAGCCTGTGTCCCCAAGAACCCATGCCACCCACGGGCGAGGGCCAACCTTCACAGCCCTCAGAATGTTCAGGGTGAACCACCTGAAGCACTCAAAGGAAAAATAAATGATAGCTTACAGACGATATAGGCTCCAACGTAAAAACACAATCAAAATATCTAAACTAACTTCTATGGCAGGCAATAGTCAAGGTACATTCAGTAAATTCTGATTTAGTGCATAAGGTTGATCTCAAGAGGTTGACAGTGATGTTGAATCTAAGGAGGATGACCCTGCCAGCCTCCGATGTACTCCCTTCTCTACCATGAAGTTTTGGTAAATGATATATGTTTTTTTTCCATTTGAATTATTACTTTTAATTTATCTTTATCATTAGATATATACATTCCAATTGCAGCTACTTGTTCTTTTCATTTTATCTATAATATTTCTTTTGTGACTTTTTTAGATACCCCACAGGGTAATGAGTTCTTTTCTGTAAAGCAAAATTTTAAATGCTCTGTGACAATTACCTCTGTAGACGTGACACTTTGTTTTGGACATTGCTGAAACTAAAGAGGAAAATGAAGAGCCCCACGAGTTACCAGCCTAGGAAATCGCGCTAATAATCAAGGGCTACTCCCTACATCATGGTGCCTATTAATGAAATGATGCACACAATAGTATAGCTATCTTGGCCCAGATCATGTATTTTTTTTATCGATGATTTACGTCATCTATTGAATATGCAAGGCAAGTCTTCACATATGATTTGCTTGACACATTTTGTACACAATCAAACCTCTACTCAGTCCAAACAAATCCAAACAAGCCTCTCAACATAGATTCTCAATGAGCTAGAAGAAGGCTTGGTTGTGCAATACTTTTTTATTAGTAATACCTATGCACTCGGTCTCATCATTTAGGTGTTAATGACAGATGTTTACTGGCTTCATTTATGTAATGCGGAAATTCCAGGAGTAATGATGAAATTTCCATCACACTGATGTCCGAGTTATATGTCTATGAAAGGAAAGAGAAGTTTCAATACCATAGGTTTGTCTAGACTAAGTGTTGCCTAAATCCAAATTATACTAGGGGAACAGGTTATTTTATTCGGATCAACGCCATTCAATTAATTTCATTTGTTATTATTATCTATCGTCCGCGCGTTTAATTTCTCATCTCTCTCTCTCTCTTGCATTCCTATCTCTCCCCCCCTCCATCCTCCTTTCTTCCCCCCCCGAAACCGCATAGCCACGAAGTGTAATCTGTGCGACATTAACTCGCGATTACCAATAACTTGTAGACTCAACATCCTTATTTCCCCTTTTCCCCCCCCCCTGGGCAAATCGATAACCCTCTTAGATTCCTCATCCTTAAAAAAGGAAAATAGAGGTTTGTTTTCACATATTGATGCATAAATTAGTAGAGTCATTCGCTCAATTAAGAGTCTGCCAAATCTTTCACGCTTGTCACCATACCCTCCGACTGTAAAAACCGCGTCAGGACAAGGACCCCCGGGACTAGGCATAATAAACCACATGGTTTTATTTGTATAACTTAAATTTTACCTACATCAAATTAAAGAGAATTGGAATATAGTTTATTCCATTAGTTTGTATAGTTGCCCCACCACCCCTAGCGACTAAGAGTCGTCGAGGCCGCTGTGCCGGAATGAAGCCTCTAGTGGGGTATTTAAACATTCGTTATTTCCCGCGTTTAGTCGTTCGTAGGCAACATGGCCGCCTTGTATAAACACTCTGGGGTTCTCCTTGCTTCCTACAACCGCGGAGTCATTCGTCTTCTGACTACCCGTACGGTAAGACCTCTGTCCGTGTGGTGTTCCCCCCATTCCCCCTTTGTGGTAGGATGATATTTATTTCTAGATATAACCTAGGTGATATTTGAGTAATTGGTTGAAGTGAAATAGGAAACCACAAATGATTGTTATAAGTGTTAGCTATAACGATTCTCTTCTGACTCCCGTACAGCACGCGGTTTACTATCAAGCGGAACACGTGTTTCCACATGGTCCGCGAGTCCGCAAACAGTTTCTTACTCTCACATTTCCCTTCCCTATGTTCTCCATGTATAATCTTAGGGGTTTATCTTGTATGTATCTAGATGGTAGGCCTGGAATATAGTCCGAGTTAGGCAGGTTATGCTCTTCAAGAAGCGTTCTCCACTAAATTAAACATAAATATACATAATTTTTCAAAATGAATGACCTCGTGTTAAATAAAACCAAATAAGTTAAAGTAGATTCTTTTTTCTGCTAAACCCCAGGTGGGACTATTCCCTCTGCTGTGGAAATACTTATCCACGTTTCCGAAGAGGTCCAGACTTACTCGATATACTAATAGTATCCCCATAATGACCTTGTTATCATTATTTTTTACCTTTGAATTTTGAACTCAAGTTCATAATTAAATCTCCGCATCGAGAGTGTTCGCACTAGAATAATAGTGAAGTCTTGCCTGATTTCGAACTCTCTTGGAGTATTGCGGTGGTATGTTCTTAGTAATCCGGTCATAGATACAATAAGTTTTCAGAAATTTGGGAAAAAAACCTGGCATCACACTTGTGACTTAAGCGGTGGAATATTTATTTCCTATCAAATAACAGCACAGAATCTCACCTGGGAAAGCTCTATAAGTCAATTTCGGTAAATTTTCATACGTAGTCGATCATTATAGTAGGTTCATTAGATCTTTCCCATAAACCAAACACCCTACACACATGAAACCAATGAACCATGTGGAAATGGCTGTAAGAAGACCGCACTTTCAGCGCCGTGCCTACTGCCTCTAGCAGCTGCACCTAGCCCGCCACGGCTCCCTCAGCTATGGCCGCGCTTCACCGCCACAGCCGCCGTGACTAGCGCCATAGCCGCCAAAGCAGCGCGCCTAGCCACACCATCATGTCGCGAGAGGACGTGAGCTTCGTAGGAGGGAAGTCCTGATCTCTCTCAGCCTACCCACTGACGTCGTCATGAATTACGCTGACAACCCCAAATCGTCAAGAACCGTACACTCATCGCCTGCTGTGAGCGACATCGTGGACGGCCACCTCCAAGAAGGGCGACAAGGCTCGGCCGGCACACTCATAGTTTCCAAGATTCACGAAAATTTTCCCAGACAAGAAAAAGGGTTACCTTCTCGGTTGTCCCATCGCCTAAGGTATCCTCGACCCGGTGTCGACAGCCATACAGCGCCATTACTATCCATCCACCGTCTGGCGAGGACGCAGCGACATTTGGCTGCGTCGATAGGAGAGCTCGACAACATTCTGCTTCCGCACTCTCAAGCTACAGAACCCGACCTACGGAGACCTCCTAGAAGAGTAATCGAGGAGTGTTCATGTATGCAGTGTTAATTTTAAGCATTAGTTTAAATTTACGACCAATTGAGGAAGAAATATTTGGGAACGTGACAATGATAAACTTGTTTTTTGACTGAAATTATAGTACCTACGCGGTTACGGGTAGTTGTAGCGCCACCCTGTTATTACTCGTGTGGAAATCAATCAAAAGTGTTTAAATGTAAATATTGACCGGAAATTAAAACAACTGAGGGTCAGTATGTTCTTACTATACCAAGGTAGGAGGTTGATTGGATCCCATTCTTTCACTGAATTTCTTTAACGGACTCAGTCTGTTCGGTGAGAGTCTTCAATGTACTTTAATTCAAGTTAACAGTCAACCCGTCACGCGGTTCCTCATGTGGATATAAGGCGCAACAGTGTTAAACTGTTAGAGTACTGAGTCGAAGGAGGTGAGTGTGTGCCTACTAGATAAAACATTTGGTCTAGGAGATTTCTCCTTTCTAGAATTCGGAATATCTATTTTCACGGGCTCAGCCGGGTTCTAAATTTTTTTAACCGAGTAGTGGCTCCCCAAACCCAAAACCCAACCAGCTTGGGGGTTGCGGATTTTCAACTTTTTAGGCTCTTTTTTTCCAACTCCGGCGTCCCCCCGGGGCCTTCCTAAAACAAAATCAGGTAGGGGTCTTTTTTTGCCCCCTTTCTCCCAACCCCGGAGTGTTGGGTTTTCCCCCCAAACCCGGATTTTTACCTTTTCCGGTTCCCCATGAGGATTCCCGCCCGTTCAAAATATAAAATTCCGTTTCCAAATCTCCCTTCCAACCTTCTTACAAAGATTTCCCCAAAGGAACTGAATCTTGTTAATTTTTTAAAATTTATTCCCCCATTAAATTTAAACCAAAATTCCATAGAATGTGGTTTTCCCCCTTTTTCCTTTTGTTTTAAAGGAAAGAAAATTTCAATGACCTAGGTTTTGTCTAAAAATTTCCAAACCCAGAAGGGGTAATTTAGGTTTTTTTTTCCCGGGAAAACCCCCTTAAAATTATTTTTTTTAATTATGTCCCCTATTTTTTTTCTCTTGACCTTTCTCCCCCCCCCTCCTCCTTTTCCCCCCCCCAAAACCCAGAGCCCACGGGTGTACCCGGGCATTAATTGGGGATTAAAATAACTTTTTTGTCAACCCCTTTATTTCCCCCTTTTCCCCCCCTGGCAAATCGAAAAACCCCTTTAATTCGTCCTTAAAAAGAGTGGGTTTTGTTCCAAAATTTGTGGCAAAAATATTTGAGTATTCGCTAAAAAGTCTGAAGACCTTTTTTCACGCTTCCCCAAACCCCCTCCCCCACTTAAAAAACCGCCACAAACCCCCGGCGGGGGCATAAAAACCCCGGTTTTATTTTTTAAAAATTTTTACCCAAATTAAAAAGATTATAGATTCCCTTTTGTTTTTATTTTCCCCCCCCCCCTACTAAAAAAGATCAGTCGACCGCTGTGCCCAAATAACCCCTTTAGGGGGTTTTTAAAACATTCTTTTTCCCCCGCGTTTAGTCGTTCGCAAGAAACGGGCCGCCTTGTATAAACACCTGGGGTTCTCCTTGTCTCCAAAATCCGCGGGGGGTCTTCGTCTTCTACTCCCGTACGGTAAGACCTCTGCCCGTGTGTGTTCCCCCCATTCCCCCTTTGGGGTAGATTATTTTTTTTCTAGATATTTCCCTGGTGATATTTGGGAAATTTGTAATGAATGGGAAAACCACAAATTTTTGTTATAAGTTTATATAACATTCGTCTTCTGACTCCCTACGGCAGCGGGGGGACTTATCAAGGGGAACACTGTTTTTCCACAGGGTGCGATCGAAAACCCATTTTCTTTACTCTCACATTTCCCTCCCTATGTTCTCCATGTAATTTAGTGTTTATCTTGTATGATTTTTAATGGTGGGGCCTAGGAATATGTCCATTGGGCAGGTTAGCTCTTCAAAAGCTTTCCCCCTAAAAAAACCATAAATATACAAATTTTTTTCACCATGAAAAACCCTCTTTTTTAAAAAAACCCAAAAAGTTAAGTGGAATTTTTTTTTCTTGAAAAACCCCGGGTGATACCTGCTGTGGAAATACTTACCATTTTCCGAAAGAGCCGCTTCTCGTATCAATATTCCCCAGACTACCGTAATCTTTATATTTTAAAATCGTGTTCAGGGTGACCATAGGAATACCCGCTTGACTGGGGCAGCATTTCCTTCAAAATAAAATATTTCATCTTAAATTTAGAACTAACAAATACTTCTTTCGTAAGAATTAATTTTAAATTAAGTTTATTCAACACACAGTTTTTTTAAAAAAGTAAAACCCTGGCATCATTTTTATAGTTGTAACCTTTGGGAAAATCTATAAAAGAAAAATTTTCTTATGGTTGAGAACATACTGTGAGTAGGATACAAGCAGACTAAGGATAATTGTTTCATTGTGCTAAAAAGGGTAATCGCAGTGTTGTGGGTTTCGAGACTTTTGGGCTCGAACCGTCTCGAGCCATTTTTATGTGGGCCCTTGGTTTTTCCGTTTATGTGGTTTTGGCTTGATCTTGGTCTCAAGCTTCTGGTCTCGGATTTGGCTCGAGACCGGTCGGCCGGGATTAAAAGTGCATCGGGCGTGGGGAAGGTCGGAATATATTATCATACACGGAGAAAAATAGGGGTTTTTTTCGTTCAGGGCGCGCCATAAGCGTTGTACTGTCTTTAGTTTGCCTCTACTCTCGGTGATAGCATAGCTGAGCCCTGCGAGCGCGATAAGTGCGGAAAGTCGGAAACATGCATGCGTGGCCATTCTCGTAGTGATATCCCCGTTTGCACGCATGCTGTTTGCGCTCTGTTCACCTCCTGTACTTCAAAGGGTTGGGCCCTATGCAATCCCGCCCCCTTCGTACACGTACACCACAGTTTAGCTAGCTCGCTTGGAAAACGTGCCCAAAAAAATTCCTATTTTCCTATGTTTGTTTTTTCTGCCAACAAAGCAATAAAGGGAGCATGGAGAAAATGGGGTATGGACACGGGGACTTTATTGAGGAGCAAAGGGACAACCACCCCCAAGATGCCTCGTCTGCTAGCCAAGCCCCCCGGACAATTGGAGGTTTTGAAGAGCGCGAAGGAGAGAACGGGCCCAGTTTAACCGGTACTTAGAGACGAGTGAAAGTCTGGAGCTACCCAAACCTATTTCCTTTTGGATCTTCCAAGAGCGCTATCCACTTGTCTTCATGCTTGCTATGAAGGTCCTCCCTTCCCAAAAACAAACCTCCAGGGGACGCTCTTTAGCAGGGGGGTATATCATGCCCCTCACCGTTCGCAGCTGCCCATCGAAGATGTTAAAAGCTAGTGTTTTTAAAATGAAATTGCTATTTAATCACGTATTGCAAATATAACTCGAGTTAACGACCAGTAAACTGTTAATGTAAAAAAATTTTGCAAATGTACTATGAAAACCGTATTTTTTTTTAAATATACTTTGCCTTTTTTGCCTTTTTTCCTTTTTTTTTTTACAGCACTAACCCATCGCTGTTTGGGTTTTAACTGCATGAAAAAAGGGTTGACATATATCTTTGTTCACTTTTTATTTTTTTTTATATGATCCCAAAGATATATGGAAAATTTTTACTTTGGCCTTTAAATTTTTGAAAAGGTACAGTTGAGAAAAAAAAAACCCTTCCTTTCAAAAGGACGGGCAATCTTTTTAGTTTTACGAGTACAGACCAAAAACTTCAGATATGTTATATTTATAAATTATTCTTATTGCCTGTTTTTGGGTATTGGTCTGTTTGGGGGCCCCGGGGTTTTGGTCTTGGTCTTGGGTTGGGAGGGTCCTTGTTTTGGTCTCGAGGCTGGTCGTGGTCTGGAAGTCTGGTCTTGGTCTTGATTTTGGTCCAAAGGGGTCTGGTCTTGCTCTTGCTCTTGGGTCTCGGAGGGCCTATCTTGATACAACACGGTAATCGCATCGGGAAGAAGGGCATCAATACCAAGGGAGCAAATTTGGATTATGAAAATGGTTCCTTTCAAAGGCAAAGTTCCTGAAAAAATATTCCCACCAAGCCACCATATGGATAAAATTTTTTTTTGTCTTGCGGCAAGGATGGCAAACATATGTTTATAGCATATAAGGATAATAAATCATGGGGATCCTAATATATGATTTTGGTGAAAGGTAAATGTAGTTTACATTTTCTCAATCAACCTGAATACGAATAAAAAGGTTATGGCAATTTCACACTAAAACTGGGGGTAAAAAGAGGTACCTTTTATATTTTGAAGGAGCTTCCCTTTTTGTTTCAATATTATTAAATGAGTAAAAATATTCTTTAAGTTCATTTTAAAAAACGAATGAAAAATTTTTTTTACATTACGTTTTGATATATTCAAACCATCTCCTTTATCGCCTATTTAGGGAGGGGTTTTTTAAATTTTTGCTTTTTTATATTTTTATCTGGAAACTCCTTCCTTAATACCTGGTTAATACATGGAAAGTGGGACTTAAATGTACTGAGCATGTGTATTGGGGGATGTCAAACCCCCTGCTGCTGGTTTTTTTTAGGGACTTAACCTAGAACCAATCGTAGAGTCACCTACGGGAAAAAAATCGTTGGGTCATATGGGGTTTAATTTTTTTTTCGGGAAAAACAAATTTGGAAAAAAATTTGTAACCTACAGTTTTTCTTTGAATTTTTTTAAACAAATATCAATCTTTTTTGAAGATAAAATGTTTTTTTCCAAAACCCCTAAACTAAAATTTAAAGGGACCTAAAAAAATATTTAAAAAAAATTAAAAAACACAAAATGAAAAAAAACTGGAGACTGCTGCACGCTCCGGCAGATTTCTCATAGGTACCCTGGCGGGCCCCACCCGAGTTGAGATTTTCCCCAAATGCCCAGCTCCCCCAGGTTTTAAAGGGCCAGGGGTTTTTGTAGGTCCGGTTTAAAAAACTGGGTATGTTTCGGGAAAAAAAGGACAAAAAAGTAATTTTCTGGTAGGCAGATGCAAGTAAAAGAAAAGTTTAAAATATGAGCATAATTGATAACAAAGATAACGGGAGAAATGGGAAGAGAAATGCAGGATTTACATATTTATATCTTACATGGGGAGGGGCGCGGGCACATGAGCAGGGCCCGCTCCTCCGGGAGGGCATTACATTCTCACACTACAATTGGGGGGGAACCCTTGGGGGGGTCTGAGGGCGTTTGGGGGAACGGGAGGGATCGGGGTTGGGGTTTTGTAGAGTCTGATTGGGGTGGGGATTTGAGGGAAATAATTTAAAACTTTTTCCTTGAAGGTTGATGTGGGTTGGGACGAAAGGAAGATTTCCCACCGGCACCTTTTTCCCCTCCCCTTTGTTTTCCGCTCTCACTTTCCACTCCCCACCCTCCATCATCACCCAACGCTGTCATTATTTTCACTGCGGGGGAAAAATTCGAATGTCCCTTTTTTCCCTCTTGAAAACCGGTTCTAAAACTAAAAACGGCAAAACCCAAAGCCCCCCCCCAAAGTGTTCTTGTATTTTTTGCCTCCGAACGCCTGTTTTGCTCCCCAAACTATTGTTTGCCTTTTTGCCAGGAAAAAAAAAAACTCTTTCTGGTAGCCCCTTTTAAAAAGCTTTCCCAAAACCCCATTGTGGTAAAAAAAAGTTTTAACCCACCCTAAAAACACCTCAACCACCCCCAACAAAACAATACCATCCCCATTCCCCTAAAAAAAGGGGGGGGAAAAACCCAATTACCATTTTTTTTTCATTTAAAGCTTTTCCCTCAACAAAAACAATTCAATTAATTTTTTTTAAACCCAAATTTACACCCCTTTTTTTTATTCCCAGCCAAAACCCCCTCACACTTTTCACCCCACATTTCCTTTTCCACCAAAACCCAACCCAAAATTACCCTTCATTTTCCAAATCAATTAAAATTAAATTTTAACCCAACCAATTCCTTTTCCCCCCCCCTTTTTCTCCCCCTTTCCCCCCCCCCCCATATTCTTACCCAAATCACCCCCCACCTTACCCCCTTACCTCCCCAACCCTTCATAATTATAAAATTTCCCCTCCCCTCCCCCATACCCCACCCATACCCCCCCCTTTCATAAAAAATTTTCCCCACTTTAACCCTTTTCCCCACCCTCATCGGTTTTCTTCTGAATATTTTTTTTTAAAAACCCTGTAATATAAAAAAATTTAAAAAAATTTTAATAAAAGGGGGTTTTACCCCCCCCCTTATGGAAAACTTTTGAAGTTTTCCCCATGGGGGGAACCTATAACAACAAACCCCTTTGATTATTTATTTTTGTTTTTTTTTTTTTTTTTTTTTTTTTTTTTTTTTTTTTGGGTTTTTTTTTTTTTTTTTTTTTAAAAATTTTTTTTTTTTTTTTTTTTTTTTTTTTTTTTTTAAATTTTAAACCCAAATTTGTATTTGCTGTCACCCTTTATAATTTTGTTGTTTTATCTCAGACAGGCCCCTCTTTATATATAACTGGGGCTTTCAAAATTAAATTTTTCGAAAAAATTGTGAGTAACGGGAAAATGATCCGTTAGATATTAAAAAATACATTTTTTTTACATTTATCTCTGAATGGGGCCCATATTTTTCTATAAATTTAAAGCACTTTTCAGTTACTGTAAAAGTTTGGTTTTTAGGGGATAACATAATCAATCACTTTTGGGGGCATACCCGGGGGGTCGACCCCTTCACCCCCCCACAACGCCACTCCCGGGGATCACCACGTGCGAGTCCCCATGCGGGCTAAATTCCCAAAAACAAGCAACTCCCAACCGGAACATCAATTTGCCCCTCCACGACCTTTGTGGGCCCCCCCCTTGGACTCCTCCATCCGGGTTTTGCCCCTCTTACGGATACAACACGATGGAAGTTTGGGTTTTTCAGGGTAGCGTCCCATGCCGATATAGCCGAAATTGGCGCTGAGGGACTATGGGGTAAGGTCTCAATTCAGTCCCCGGGTGCAATCGCTAGTTTACCGTAACTCCAGCGATACCCCTGATTCTTCGAAGACATTTTATTCCAAAAAGCATCGTTTCCCCTCTTTATCGTTTTTTGGTGTCCATTCTCACAACCATAGAGTAGACAGGGATCACAAGCGACTTGAGATCCGGATCTTTTTCCTCCTGCAAAATACCGAAAAGCCCAAATACCCTGCTAGCGAGTCCTAACAAGGGCCCCCCCCGTAAACCCTTGGGGCCCCCCGCCTATTTCTGCGCCGGGGAGTAAAACTGTCCAGATCTCAACCCCCCCGCCAACAAATTCTTTTTTTTTGTTTTTTTTTCAAAATGGGGAACCTTTGTTTAATAAATTTAAGTTTTTTTCCCCCCCAAAAAAAAAAGGCTTTTTAATTTTTTTTGGCTTTTTTTTTAAAAATTTGGTTGGGTTTTAGGGTTTTAAAATTTTCTTAATTTTTAAAATTTTAAAAGTCAAACCCTTTTTTAAAATATTTTTAAAAAAACTTATTTTTAAAAAAAAATTTTGACCCTTTTTTTTTACAACAAACCCCCGGGTTTAAATAATTGGGGGGTTTCCCCTTTTTTTTTTTCCCCTTTTTTTTTTAAACCCAGTTTTTCTAGTCTTTTTAAAACCTGTAAAATTTGTGATCCTTGGGGGGGCCCCGGGAAAAGGCCTTTTTGTTTTTAAAAAAAAATAAAAAAACTCGTCCTTTTTTCAAAATTTTTTGGGGGTCCCCTTTTCCAAATGGGAAAATTTGTAAAAAAATTAAAGGAAAATTGGAAAGGGGGGAAATTTTTAAAAAAGGGGGGGGCCCAAAATTAAAAATAGGGGGGGCATTTCACCCCCCGAAACCAAGGGGATTGTTTTTGGTTGAAATTTTTGGGTTTTTTAAAAAACCCTTTTTTCCCCCCCTTTGGGCCCTTTGGGGTTTTTTTGGGGGGGGTTGTTTTTTCCATTCAGGGTAAAGAAAAATTTATTTAAAATAAAACATCCCAATTTTTTAGCAGAAAATTTCCCAAACCCAAAAAAATTTTTTAAATTTTAATTTTTAATTGTAAAGGGGGGGAAAAAGAAAAATTTTGGGGTTAAAAATTTTTTTCCCCTAAAAAATTAAAAGAAAAATTTAAAAAAAAAGGGGCTACTTTGGTTTGGGCCCCCATACTTTTTAATTTTTCAACTTTAAAAAAAAACAAGGGGGTTTGGGGATTTTTAAATGGGTTTTTTAGTGTTTTTTTAAGGTTTTTTAATTTTTCCCCCTTAAAATTAAAATAATAAACCTTTTTTTGGCAATCCATTTTAAAACCCAAAAAAGAAAAAAAAATTTTTTTTCATTATCCAACATTTAAATTAATTTTTCCTTCAGGGAAAATTTAAACCGGCTTTTTATCTTTTGTTGTTTAAGAAATTTTTCTTTCCCCCCATTTTTGGGGGGTGTAAAATTGGTTTTACAAAAATTTTAATTCCCCAAATGGATCCTTAAGGGGGTTTTTAAACCCCCCTTTTTATTTTTTTAAAATTTTTTGGGGTGGTTTAAAAATTTTTCCCTTTTCCTGTTTAAAAAATTTTTTTTTTAGGGGGTAATTCGGGAAAAAGGTAAAAAAAATTTTACTTTTCCTTTAATTGAAAAATAAAATGGGAATTAAAATTTTTTTCCCCGGGTAGAAAAATTTTTAATAAAAGAAAAAATTTTTTTAGGGTTTGGGTTTTTTTAAAAGGTTAAAAAGGGGGGGGGGGGGGGGGGTTTTTTTATGGGAAATTGACAAACCCCTTTGAGTAAGCAAATTCCCTTTTAAAAACCGGAATTAATTCCAGCCCCGGTATTTGGAAGGCAAAGGCAAAAAAAAAATTTATTTTAAAAAACTTTTAAAATAAAAAAAAAGAAAGCTTTTAAAAATTTAAATTTTTTAGGGAAATTAAAATCCTGTTTTTAAAAAAAATAAATTTTAAAAAATTAGGGGGTTTTTAAAAAAAGGGGGTTTTCCGGGGTTTTAATGCCCTAGCCAAAATTAAACCAAATTGAAGACCCAAAATTAAAAAAAAAATTTTTTGAAAAAAAAAAAAAAAATTGAGGTTTTGGGGGGGGTGGGTTGGGGGTTTTTGTGTTTGGGGGTTTTGGGGTTTTGTGGGTTTTTTTTTCCCCTTTTTTAAGGTTGGGGGCAAATTTGTTTTGGTTTTTTTTTTAAAAATTTTTTAACACCCCTTGGAAGGGGTTTTTGTTTTTTTGGGGGGGGTTTTTTTACTTTTCCCCTTTTTAAAATTAAAAAGGGGGTTTTTGGGGGACCCTTTTAAAAAAATTTAGGATTTAAAGGAAAATGGGAATTTTAAAACCCCCCCCGGGGGTTTTTTTCCCTTTTGGGGGGAAAAAATTGGTACCTTTTTTTTAAAAGTCCCTTTTAAACAAATTTTCGGGGTTTTTTTTTTTTTTTGGGAAAAAAATTTTGGGGGGGCCGGGGTTTTTTGATTTTAAAAACTTTGTTTAAAATTTTGGGGGGGTTTTTTTAAGGGGGGGGGCCGACCCCCCCCCCGGGGGGGGGGTTTTTTTTAACCCCAAAAATTTTTTTGGTTCCTTCCCCGGGGGGGGCTTTTAATTCCGGGGCCCCCCTTGGGGGGCCCCCGTTTGGGCGGGGCCTTGGGAAAAACCCCCCCCCCGGGGGTTGGGTTGTTTTCCCAAAAAATTTTTTTTCTCCTCCTTTTAAACCAAAATTTTTTTTGGTAGCCCCCTCCCCCAAATTTTTTTTTAAAACCCCCGGAAAAGGGGGGGGCCTCCCTTTTTGGGGCCCCCCGGGTTTGAATCCCCGGGGGGGGTTTTTCCCCCGGAACCCCCTTTTGGGTTTAAATTAAAAGGAAAATTCCCCTTTTAAAAGTCTTTTTTTAAGGGAACTTTGCCTTTTCCCCGGTTTTCGGGGTGAAAACCCCGGGGCAAAAACTTTTTTAAATTTTTTAAGGGGAAAAAAAAAAAAAACTTTTTTTGGGGGGGGGGGGGGGGTAAAATTTTTTTATTTTTTAAAAAAAAAGGTTTTTTCCATTTTTTTTTTGAAATTCCCTTTTTTTCTCCCAAAATTTTTTTGGGGTTTAAAAAAAAAAAGGGAAAAATTTTTTAAAAATTTTTTTTTAAAGGGGGAAAAATTTTTTTAAAAATTTTTTTAAAATTTTTTTAAAAAGTTTTTAAAATTAAAATTTTTTTTTAAAAATTTTTTATTTTTTAAATTTTTTAAAAATTTTTTTAAGAAAGGAAATTTTTAAATTTTAAAAAGGGGAAATTTTTTTCCCTTTTTTGAAAAAAAAATTTTTTTAAAAACATTTTCCCAAAAAATCCTTTTTTTAAAAATTAAATTAAAAAATTTTTTTTTAAAATTTTTTTCTTAAAAATTTTTTACTTTTTTTTTATTTTGGGTTATTTTTTTTGGGTATTTAAAAATTAAAGGGGGTTTTTTGGGGGTTTTTGGGGGGTTTTTAAAAAAAATTTTTAAATAAATTTTTTTTAAAAATTTTTAAATTTTTTCTAAAATTTTTTTAGAAATATTCTAAAAATTTTTTTAAAAAATAATAAAATTTTAAAAAATTTAAATTTTGGGGGGGAAAAAAAAAAATTTTTAAAATTTTAAAATTTTATTATAAGTTTCGTTTAAATTTTTTATTTTTTAAAATTATATTAATTTTAAAAAAAATTTTTATTTTTTTAAAATTTTTTTATAAATATTACCAATTTTCTCCAAATTTTTATTTCCCCTTTTTTAATTTTTAATTTTTTAAAAAATTTAAAAAAATTTTTTTAAAAAAAAAAAATTTTTCTAAAAAAAAATTTCAAAAAAAATTTTTTGGGAAAAAAATCTTTTTCTAAGTTTAAATTTTAAAATTTAAAAATTTTTAATCAAATTCCCAAAAAAATTTTATAATTTTTTAATTTTTTAAAAATTTTAATTTTTTTAACCCCCTTTTTAAAAAACCCCAAAATTTTTATCCCCCAAAAAAAAAAAAATTTTAAAAAATTTTAAAAAAATTTTAAAAAAACTTGGGTTTTCCCCCCCAAAATATTTTAAAATTTTAAAAAATTTTTTTTTAAAAACATTTTAAAATTTTTTAAACTTTAATTTCCCCAAACCCCAAAACTAGGGGTTTTTAAAAATTTGGGTTTTTCCCTTTACCCCAATTTTTTTTTTAAACTTTTAAAACCATTAAACCCTTTTAAATAAATTAAATTTTTAAAAAAAAATTTTAAAAATTTTAAAATCCCTTTTTTAAAAAATTTAAACCCATTTTTAAAAAAATTTTAAAAAAAATTTACCTTTTACAAACAAAAATTTTTTTTCAAAAAAAAACTTTTTCCCCTTTTAAAAATAAACTTAACCCAAATTTCTTTCAAACAAAAAAATTTTTTAACCCTTAAAAAATAAATTTTTAAAAACTTTTTCAAATTTTTTAAAAAAAAAATATTTTTTTTAAATTTAAAATTTTTTTGGGGTTTTTAAAAAAAATTTTTTTTAAATTTAAATTTTTAAAAAAATTTTAAACTTGCAAATTTAAAATTTTAAAAAAAACTTTTCCCAAATTTTTTAAAAATATTCCCCCAAAAAAAAAATTTTAAAATTTTTTTTTAAAAAAAATTTTTTTTAATTTAAAATTTTTTAATTTTTTAAATTATTTTAAAATTTTTAAAAAAAAAAAAAATTTTATTAAAAAATTAAAATTTAAAAAAAAAACCCTCCCAATTTTTTTTTTAAAAATTTTTAAAAATATTATTTTAAAATTTTTCCCCCCCCCAAAAAAAAAAAATTTTTTTAAAATTTAAAAAAAACTTTTTTTAAATTTTTTTTTTTTTTAAAATTTTTTTTTTAAAAAAATTTTTTTAAACCCCCTTTTTTTTTTCCCCCCCTTTTTTTTTGGGTTTTTTTTTTATTAAAAATAAAAGGAAAATTTTAACCAATACTTTTTTTTTAAACCCCAAAAAATTTTTGGTTAAAGGGGGGGGAAAAAAATTTTTTTAAATTTATAAATTTTTTGTAAAAATTTTTTTTTTTTAAAAATAGGGTTAAATTTTTTTTTTCCCTTTTTTATCATTATTTTTTTTCAAATTTTTGAAAATTGAAATTTTTTAAAAAAAATTTTTAAAAAATTTTAAAATTTTTTGGGGGAAAAAAATTTTTTCCCCCCAAGGGGGTTTTTTTTTTTTTTCCCCAAATTTTTTTAAATGGGTTTTAAAAAAAATTTTTCCCCCGGAAAATAATTAAAATTTAAAATTTTTTAAAAAATAAATTTTTTTAAATTTTTTTTTAAAAAAATTAAAATTTTAATACCAAAAATTTTTTTTTTGGGAAAAGGGAAAAAAAAAATTTGGAAAATAATTAAAATTTTTTTTAAAAAAGGGAAAAAAATTTTTTTTTTTTTAAAAAAAAATTTTTTTTTTTGTTTTTAAAATATTTTAAAACCCAAAATTTTTAAAAAAAGGGGAAAATTTTTAAAAATTTTAAATTTTTTAAATTTTAAAAAAACTTTTAAATATTTTAAATTTTTTGTTTAAAATTTTTTTTTTTTAAATTTTCCCCCCAAAAATTTTTTATTAAAAAAATAATTTTTAAAATTTTTTGGATTTAAAAAATTTTAAATTTTCCCTTTTTTCCAAAAAAAATTAAAACCCAAAAAAATAATTTTTTTTCAATTTTTTTAAAAATTTTAGAAAAAATTTTTAAAAAATAAATTTTTAAAGAAAAAAAACCCCCCTTTTTTTTTTAAATTTTTTTTAAACCCTTTTTTTTCAAATTTAATTTTAAAAAAAGGCCCCCCCCTGGGCAGGGGGGGTTCCCCAAACCCCAAGGGCCTTTAAACCCTCCTTCAGGCAAATTTTTCCCACTAATTCTGGGTCCCCCCCCAAAATCCTTTTTCGAAAAAGGGGAAAGGGGGGGGAAAAATTTGTTTTAAAAGCCCCCAGTAAAAGCAAAACCCTTTTTCCCAAAGAATTTGGTTTCCCTGGGAAAAAAAGGAAAATTCCAATCTTTGAAAAAATCACGTAGTTCATTTTCCTTCGGCGAGGTAATCTCTATTCACACAATCTGTTCTCTTTGTAGGCTTGACCCTTCAACGTGGCCCGGACGCTAAATTTTTTTTTTCTTCTGGGTGGCGATAACAAAATTTAAAGGGGGTTTTCTTGTTTAAATTACTTAAGGTCCTTCATATTTAGCTTGAAAGGGGTTTTTGGGCGTAGGGGAACCAGTGCAAAACTGTACTCCGGGTTTTTGAACTTTGTTTTTTCTGTCACATTTCCTATCATCAGTTTTGATCAAAAGTATTATCACCCCAGTAGTAACAACTAGTAATTCTCATATTCACCCCTACTAAAGCTTGATATCGTAAATTAACAATTCTTGTCATGAGTTGAGTAGAGACAGAGTATTTTTTAAAATGGGAATTTTACTTAAAATTTCTGTTTTTCCCGCACTGCAACACATACATCACCAAGGCTGGTAATGAGTATTCCAGTGTCTGCAGCATGAGTGTCCTTAGGGGCTCATAGATTAAAAATTTCGTTTCACCAGTCAGATGAAAAAATGCCACTTGTCTCCGCCGAATCAACATATCACCATTTCTTACATCACCTTCGTAAAACACCATTAAGGCAAGTCACAAACCCGATAACTTTTTTCTTCTTTATTGATGACATACTCCTCGTGAACACAGGATAATATTTGGATCCTCCTTCCGTTCATTAGTGTTATTCTCAATCTAAGTCATAGTCACATTGGCTTTTGTCACCTTGTTCCAGCAATACATTCCCTAGCAAAAAATTATTCCAGCCAGAGAGAGTCAAGAATTGCAACGTCACGCTCCGAGAAGCATTCACTCTTCCAAACCGACACAGAGGACAGTGATCACACGCAACACCCTTAGCAGTAACTCACCTTAGAATTGCCACATTTGGAATAGCCCCTTTTTAACATCAAACATTGGCTAGCACCATATCACGCAAAATCCAAACCCGGGTACAGCAAATCACTCTCCTCGTTACACGACACAAGCCATCAAAAGTGAAGGGTTTTAAAGTAATTCCTCCTCTGAAGGACAAAGTGACTTAATGTTGGAATGCATCGGTATGAATGAAAAAAAAACTCTTCCCTTTTTTTTCTTGTAATTTTGGGCAATTTGAAATAATGTGACCTTCCTGTCTACAATAGTAACAGGTTACTTCTACTACCGTACGATTTAATTTAGGAGACGTAGTCTCAAACCATTAAAAAATTCCATCTTATTTAAAAACACCATTTTTAAACATCCTCCTTAACACCCTTGTCGTTTGTTACACGAGTTGCAGACGTATAGCTAAGAGGGGCGAGTCAACGCAAAGCTGTCCGCCAAAGTAGCCTTTTTGACCCGTAGCTACTTCTCTCTCCTCCACATACAATTGTATTTAGTTTGGTAGAGTGTTCTTGAATGTTCCAATAACATTAATTTTGTCAATGCCTCAAAATCTCTCACTTCATTTGCCTTTAACCAACTTCCAAACACTTTACACTGTTGATACAGAAATTTAATATGTGTCTGTGAATATACTTTATGCATGCTACGAAACCTTAATCGATAATGCTCTGGAACTAGTTCATATGTTTTTAGCACTCTGGCTTTAACTTTATAACTTTATAACTTTCACTTTCCGGTGACGACATGGCTAAAAATACTGATCTACGGCACCCGTAAACACTATTTGAATCTTTAGCGACCCATGAAGGCTCTGTCCACAGGAAAAAATGAGCTATTTTCTCAAACTGCTGAAAAAATTCTTCGGGATCATCTTAAATCAAACTTAGGAACTAATCTCAATGCCTTAGTGATATCAAATGGGGCTGAATAGTTTCCCCCAGTATCATTACACTCATTTGTGTTCTTAACCTCTCCTTTAACCCTAAATCCCTTTCCCCTTCTCTTCCTCTAATTTCACTTGTAATTGCAGTTTACATAACTCTTTATCATATTGGAATCATAGTGCGGAGCCTCATCTGACAAAAAATTGTGTTTACAAGCGCACCGAGTACTGCATTTTGACCTTCAATTTTTCTTTGAGCCTAACTAAATCAAGGCCAACCTACTTGGTCCAATCCACTTTTCGCAACTGGCCATGACACAGATTTTCAAGACATGGCTTTTCCACAAAAGTAGCTACGAAACTCGGCATGATTTTCAGGCAAAAAATGTTAGAAAAAATATAAAAAGCCCCGGGCAGGCCCCCAATTATGTTACAACCCCAGGTAGTTTTTTGCATAAAAAAAAAGGCTCATTGAAATCTTATCTCTTCGTTAAGACTATGAGTCTTTGAAGGAAATACTTATAGCACAAGAGTATTGACACATTTAATAACTTTAAATAACATTAAGCATACATATTATAGAACTACCTTAACCTATACCCGACACCAAGCATACATTATATAAATACAAACAAGCGAACATTTAAACACAATAAATAATACACAAGACCTTTAGTGTTTGGGAGTGTTTGACAAAGAGGCAAACTTAAACTTTACTTAAATACAAATGGCTATCCATTACTTGAAACAAAACAAGAATAACAAGAGATAGTACAGTCTGTTCATGCGTTCGGTGAGGACATTGAGATCTTGGACAGTTTTACATACCTCCGTAGCGCAGTCCATAATGACGGCGGGTCGCGTCAAGAAGTCTTACGACGGATTGGCATAGGCCACTGTGTTATGGACTCGCTCAGCAGGAGTATTTGGCATTTTCGGTACTTGTGCAGGAGGAAAAAGATCCGGATCTTCAAGTCGCTTGTGATCCCTGTCTTACTCTATGGTTGTGAGACATGGACACCAAAAAGCGACTTAAAGAGGCGAATCGATGCTTTTGGTAATAAGTGTCTTCGAAGAATCATGGGGTATCGCTAGGATGATTACGTGTCAAACTAGCGATTGCACCGTGAGACTGAATTGAGACCGCTTACCTCCATAGTCCGTCAGCGCCAATTTCGGCTATATCGGCATGTGGCACGCTACCCTGAAACCAATCGTTCCCATCGTGTTGTATCCGTAAGAGACAATCCGGCATGGAGGAGTCCAAGGGGGCGCCCACAAGGCTCGTGGCAGGGGCAAGTTGATGCTTCCTGTCGGGAGTTGCTTGTTATGGGAATTGAGCCTGCATGGGGACTCGCACGTGGTGATCCCCGGGAGTGGCGTTGTAGGGTGGGTGAGGCGTCGCACCCCCCGGCGTATGCCTCCAATAGTTGATTGATTGATGTTATCCCCTAACAACCAAACTTGCTACAGTAACTGACAATAGTGCTTAATTGATAGATCATATATGGGCCTCCAGTTCAGAGATAAATGTAAAAAACTGTATTCTTTTCACATATCTAACGGATCATTTTCCAGTTTACTCACAATTTGTTCGAAAATGTAATTATGAAAGCCACAGTTATATACTAAAGAGGTGCCTGTCTGAGATAAACATCAACAAATTTATATGGGTGACAGCAAATACAAATTGGATACAGATCTTAAATATCAATAATCTAAAAGAGGCATTTGATGAATTATATAGACTATACAATGAAAACTTCCAAATATGTTTTCCATTAAGGAACGTTAACATTAATAATAAACATATTAAAAGTCCTCATATTACAGCGGGTCAACGAAACATATCAGAGAAACACAGACTGGAAGACGGCGGCCAAATGGCCTTTAACATGTGGACATCTATAATAATATAATCGAAAGTGTGTGTGTATGTGTGTCCGCTATAGGTTCCGCCCCCAGTGGCGCAATCCCATCATATTGCAAAGCTTTGGAACCAGATCTACCAGGGGAAGGTATTAAAGCCACTTTGGGGATGATCCGATAACTTTTTTTTGTATTTTTTTTGTATTAGTATTAGCGAGAATTGTGAAAAAAAAAGTCGATTGCGAGAATTGAGGAAACCTTGATGTAGGGTGATGGGTAATGGGTGAGTGAATGGGTGGAGTGATGGGTAATGGGTGTGGGGTGATGGGTGAGTGAATGGGTGGGGGGTGATGGGTTGGGAGTGATGGGTGATGGGTGAGGGAATAGGTGGGGGGTGATGGGTAATGTGTGAGTGAATGGGTGTGTGGTGATGGGTAATGGGTGAGTGAATGGGTGGGGGGTGATGGGTAATGGGTGAGAGAATGAGTGGGGGGTGATGGGTAATGGGTGAGTGAATGGGTTGGAGGTGATGTGAATGGGTTGGCGTTAATACATACATTTCTACATCCATGATTTCAGGAAAGCTAGAAGGGGCTATCTAGAGAGTCTGTGTTTGGTAGGCCGAAGGCTCACCAATAGCCCTCCGCAGGAGCTAGCCAAAAAGTCCGCCCTGAGGGCGGCTTTTCGGCTAGTCGGTACATAAAATACAGGAACAAGCTCGTAACCCTTCTGCGTGCTTCTGCCAAAAAGTATTACTATAAAGATATTGTATTTGTATCCAGTTACCACAGAGGAAGCCCAACAGCACTTTAACCCTAGAACACAATCATGTGTCCATATGTGGTGTTCCCCTCCCCCCCCCCTCTCTTTTGTCTCAGGGAACTGAGTGTCTCCATCGCCCATGGTATCTCAGTTTCTGCTTGGCCGAGTGTGTTAGAGGTGTTTTTGAGCCGCTAGCATTAAAACGGTTTATTTATTACCACAATTGCCGGATAAGGGTCAAGGATTGCTGTATAAGGTGCATGACGCAGTATATCCGTACGTGCTATTTTTTTTTCTTTTTTCATTGAAATAGCTTTATAAAAGGCAAACAAATATTGTTTGGAGCATCAAACATGGCGTCTCAGAGAAGGCAAAAGTACAATTTGAACATCTCTCTGGAGAGGGAACTGTATGTAAAATTGCCTGTTGTGTTTAGTTCCTCAGACACTGGTACTTATGAGGAACGACAGTTCGAATTACACTGCAGTGAAACTACTGACAGCGTGGGTGATGATGGAGGTGGAGTGGAAAGTGAGGAGCGGATCAAGGAGGTGGAAGAGGATGCCGGTGTTGGCATCTTCCTTTCGCTCCTATACATCATCAACCTCAAGGAAATGTCTGAATATTATTTCCCTCAGTCCCCCACCCCAATCAGACTCTACTAAACCGCAACCAGATCCCTCCAGTTCCCCCAAACGCCCTCACGACCCGAAGCTTCCCCCTCAATTGTAGTGTGCAGAAATGTAATGCCGTCCAGGAGAAGTCGGACGTCCCTGCTCATGCTGCCTGCTGCCCCTCCCACATGTAAGTATATATAATATGTAAATCCTGCATTTCTCTTCCCATTTCTCCCGTTATCTTCTGTTATCATATTTATGCTCATATTTAAGCTTTACTTCCTACTTGCATCTGCCTACCAGAATATTACTTTTTTTGTCCTTTTTTTCCTGAAACATACCCAGATTTTACAGCCTGGACCATACAAACCCGTAGTCCTTAACACCTGGGGGAGCTGGAGCATCTAGGGGAACATCTCAACTCGGTGTGGGGCCAGCCAGGGCTACCTATGATGAAATCTGCCGGAGCTGTGCAGCAGTCTCCAGATTTTGTTTCTACTTTTTGTGTTTTTTCACATTTTTTTCAAATATTTTTCTATGTGTCCTTAACTTTTAGTTTTAGGATTAGGAAACACATTTATATCTTCAAAAAGACTTGTACTATTAGTTTAAAATACTATCGATGAAATCTGTAGGTTACAAATATTTTTTTCCAAATTTTCAGAGTTATTACCACATATGACCCAACGATTGTTTTCCCGTAGGTTGACTCTACGATTGTGTTCTATGGTTAAGTCCCTAACAAACACAGCAGCAGGAGGTGATGACATCCCCCCAATACACACTGCTCAGTACATTAATGTCCCACTTACTCATGTAATTAACCAGTGTATTAAGGAAGGATGTTTCCCAGATAAACTATAAACAGCAAAATTAATAACCATCCATAAATCAGGCGATAAAGGAGATGTTACGTACATATATCAAAACGTAATGTAAACATTTTTTGCATTACGTTTTTATATATGTAACTTAAAGAATATTTCCACTCATTTGAATAATATTGAAACAAAAAGGAAGCTCCTTGCAAAATATTAAAATGGTATCCTCTTTTACCGCCAGTTTTAGTGTGAAATTGCACATAACCGTTTTGATTCGTATTCAGGTATGATTTGAGATAAATGTAACACTACATTTGACCTTGCACCAAAGTCATATACTATAGGATCTTCCACATGATTGATTATCCTCTATATGGCATATAATCATATGTTATGCCATCCTTGCCTGCTAAGACAAAAATAATTGTATCCATACTGGTGTGCTTGGCTGGGTACATATTGTTTCATGGAACTTTGTCCTTTGAATGGAACCATCTGCTCATATATGCCAAAATTTTGCTCCATTGGTATTTGATGCCATTCTTCCCTGATGCGATCTACCAGTGTTGTAGTCAAGATCAGGCCCTCCGAGACCAAGAGCAAGAGCAAGACCAGACCCTTCGAGACCAAGATCAAGACCAAGACCAGACGTTCCAGACCACGACACAGCCCTCCGAGACCAAGACAAGACCCTCCGAACCAAGACCAAGACCAAGACCAGACCCTCCAAACAGACCAATACCAAAACAGCATATAAGAATAATTTTTATAAATATAACTATTATCTGAATGTTTTTGGTCTGTACTGCGTAAATACTAACCTGTATTGTCCTGTCCTGTTTGAAAGGAATGGGTTTTTTTTTTTTTCTCATACATGTACCTTACAATATAACGGACCAAAGTAAATTATCCATATAGTCTTAGGGATCATATGCAAAAATAATCAAAAATGTGAACCAAACTGATATATGCTCAACCTTTGTTCATGCAGTTAATACCCAATACATGCGATGGGTTAGCTGCTGTAAAAAGAAAAAGAAAGAAGGCAAATAGGCAAAGTATATTCAAACAAATACAGTTTACTACTAGTTACATTTTGCAAATGTTCTTACATTATACAGTTTACTCGGTCGTTAACTCGAGTTATATTTTGCAATACGTGATTAAATAGCAATTGCATTTTAAAAACACTAGCTTTTCTAACATCTTCGATGACAGCTGCGAACGGTGAGGGCGCATGATGATACCGCCCCTGCTAAAGATGCGCTCCACTGGAGTGTTCGTTGCTGGGACGGAGAGGACCTTCATAGCAAGCATGAAGACAAGTGGATAGCGCTCTTGAGAAGCATGCCAAAAGGAAATAGGTTCGGCGTAGCCTCCAGACTTGCACTCTGTCTCTAAGTACCGGTTAAACTGGGCCCGTGTGCTCTCCTTCGCGCTCTTCAAACGCTTCCTAATTGTCCGGGACTTGGCTAGCAGACGAGGCATCTTAGGACGCGGTGGTTGTCCATTCGCTCCTCACTACAAGTCCCTGTGCTCCATACCACATTTCCTCCATGCTCCATTTCATTGCTTCGTTGGCGCTACTGTTTCGAGAAACAAACATAGGAAAATAGGAATTTTTGTGGTCACGTTTTCCAAGCGAGCTAGCTAAACCTGTGGTGTACGTGTACGAAGGGTGCGGGATTGCATAGGCCTACACATATATGAAGTACAAGGAGGTGAACAGAGCTGCAAACATGCATGCGTGCAAACAGAGATTATCACTACGAGAATGGCCACGTCATGCATGTTCTCTCGACTTGCACGCACTCTATCAGCGCTCGCAGGGCTCAGCTCATGCATAATCACCGTAGAGCTAGTCAGGCAGTATCTAAAGACAGTACAACGCTGTATGGCGCGCCGTGAATCGAAACAGCCATGATTTTTCTCCGTGTATGATAATATATTCCGACCTTCCCCACGCCGCGATGCACTTTTTAATCCTGGTCTCGACCTGGTCTCGAGCCAAACTCCGAGACCAGAAGCTTCGAGACCAAGATCAAGACCAAGACCACATTAAACGAGACCAAGCCCAAAAAAATAAAACTGGTCTCAGACTGTCTCGGGGACCAAGACCAGTCTCGAGACCTACAACACTGCGATCTACCATTTGGACGCACAATGAAACAATTATCCTTAGTCTCCTTGTATCCTAACTCACAGTACTTTTTCTCAACCATAACGAAATTTGTCTTTGATAGATTTCCAACGGTTACAACTCATAATGTGATGCCAGGTTTTTTACTTGTTTAAAAAACTGTGTGTTGAATTTAAATCTTAATTAAGATTAATTCTCTACTGAAAGAAGTATTTGTTAGTTCTAACTTTAAGATGAAATTATTTTTATTTAGAAGGGAAATGTTTGCCACCAGTCCAAGCGGGTATTCCTATGGTCTACCCCTTAAAACACGATTTAATATATAAAGATTACGGTAGTCGGGGGGATACTTTTAGATATCGAGTAAGGTCTGGACCTCTTTGGGAAAACGTGGATAAGTTTTTCCACAGCAGAGAAATAGTCACCGGGGGTTTTGCAAGAAAAAAGAATTCCTACTTTAACTTATTTGGTTTATTTTAACAAGGGGTTATTCAGGGTTTTGAAAACTTATGTATATTTATGGTTTAATTTAGTGGAGGAAAGCTTCTGAAGAGCATAACCTGCCTAACTGGACTATTTCCTGGGCCTACCATCAAAATACATACAGATAAACACCTAAGTTTATACATGGAGAACATAGGGAAGGGAAATGTGAGAGTAATGAAACTGTTTGCGACTCGCGACCATGTGGAAACACGTGTTCCGCTTGATAAGCCCACCTGCTGCCTTTTAGGGGAGTCAAAAGACAAATTTGTTTATAGCTAACACTTATAACAATAATTTGTGGTTTCCTATTTCACTTCACAATTACTCAAATATCACCTAGGTAAATATCTAGAAATAAATATATCCTACACAAGGGGGAATGGGGGGAACACACAGGGAAACAGAGGTCTTACCTGTACGGGAGTCAGAAGACGAATGACCTCCCGCGGTTAGGAGACAAGGAGAACCCCAGAGTGTTTATACAAGGCGGCCATGTTGCCTTGCGAACGACTAAACGCGGGAAATAACGAATGTTTAAATACCCACTAAAGGCTTCATTTACGGGCACAGCGCGTCCGACTGATCTTATTAGCTAGGGGGGGGGGAACATACAACTAAGGATAACTTATAATCCATTTCTTAATTTGATGTAGTAATTTAATTTATACAATAAACCATGTGGGTTTATTATGCCTAGTCCGGGTCCTTTTCCGGACGCGTTTTTTTTCAGTGGTAGGTATGGTGAGCTGAAAGAGTCCCTTTGGGAGACTCTTAATTAAGCGATGACTCTACTTATTTAATGCATCAATATGTGAAACAAACCTCTATTTTTCTCTTTTTTAAGGATGCTAAAAATCTAAGAGGGTTATTCGATTTTCCAGGGGGGAAAGGGGAAATAAGGGTTTTATCTAAAAAGTTATTGGTAATCGCGAAGTTAATGTCTCACAGATTACACCCCGTGGCTCTGGCGTTTGGGGGGGGGGAAAAAGGAGGTGGAGGGGGGAGAGTAGGAATGCAAGAGAAAGAAATATACGCGCGGACGATAATAATAAATAGAAATGAAATAATTTGAAAGGCGTATCCGAATAAATAACCATTGACCTATATCTGGGTTTAGGCAAAACTTTCCAAATAAACCTATGGTCATTGAAATCTTCTTTCCTTTCATTAGACTAACTCGGAAATCATGGGATGGGAAATTTCCATCATTACTCATGGAATTTTCCGGCATTACCACGTTTATCCTCGGGAGAATAAATTTTTAACATCAAATTTAAACTTCTGATCCTCAGTTTTCCTTTCGAAATCTTTGCAAGAAGATGTGTGCGAATGGGACGTATTTATGGTTAATTACTGGATATTCTACATTCTTGAACGGGTATCGTCGGTATATACCTCCTGGGATACCGGAATGTTTCATAAACCCACACGATATTCAATGAGAGGAAATATCCCAAACAACCTCCGACTTTGGGGGTAACGTGGTGTCAAACCCGACTCAGTTTCTGTATTCTCGTTGCTAGGAATGTCCAGAGGCGCACGCCGGCTGCCTCATGGTAATGACAAGAGCCTACAAGTCTTGAAAAATCCGCCACACCGCAAGCTGGTTGACTGTAGTTGAGTAGTAGTACTACTATCTCGATTAAATACTCCTCTCACCGAACCAGGCTGAGCCCGTGAAAATAGATTTCCGAATTCCTAGAAATGAGAAATCTCCTAGCCCAAAATTTGTTTTATCTAGTCCGGCACACACTCACCTCCTTAAACTCAGTACTCTACAGTTAACACTTTTCGCTTAATCTCCACATGAGTACACCGCGGCCGGGTTGACTGTAACTTGATTAAAAATACCTTGAAGACTCTCACCGAACCAGACTGAGTCCTTTTAAAGAAATTCAGTGAAGAAGGGGATCCCAACAACCTCCTACCTGGGTATATTAAGAACATACTGACCCTCAGTTTGTTTTCATTCCTGTCAATATTTTACATTTAACACTTTTTGATTTGATTTCCACACGAGTAATAACAGGGTGCGCTACAACTACCCGAACCGGTAGGTATTATCCTTTCAAGTTCAAAAACAAGTTATCAATTGTCACGTTCAAATATTTCTTCCTCAATTTTCAACATTTAACAAATGCTTAACTAACACTGCATACTGAACACTCCTCGATTATCTTCTAGGAGGTCTCCGTAGGTCGGGTTCTGTAGCTTGAGAGTGCGGAAGCAGATTTTGTCGAGCTCCTTGCTATCGACGCAGCAAATGTCGCTGGCGTCCCTCGGCCAGACGGTGGATGGATAGTAATGGCGCTGTATGGCTCGACCCCCGGGTCGGATACCTTAGGCGATGGGACAACCGAGAAGGTAACCCTTTTCTTGTCTGGGAAATTTTCGTGAATCTTGGAACTAAGAGTGTGGGCCCGGCCTGAGCCTGTGTCGCCCTTTTTGGAGGTGGCGTCCCCCGATGTCGCTCACAGCGGCGATGATGTACAGGTTCTTGACGTTTGGGTTGTCAGCGTAATTCATGACGACGTCATGGGTAGGCTGAGAGAGATCCAGGACTTCCCCCCTGACGAAGCTCCACGTCCTCTCTTCGACATGATGGTTGTGGCTAGGGGCGGCTGCTTTGGCGGCTAGGGCGGCTAGTCACGGCGGCTGTGGCGGTGAAGCGCGCATAGCTGAGGCGAGCGTGGGGGCTAGGGCAGCTGCTAGGGCGCTAGGGACGGCGCTGAAGTGCGGGCCTTCTTACAGCTCATTTCCACATGGGCATATGGTTCATGTTTGTAGGGTGTTTGGTTTATGGGGAAAAAATCTAATGAACCTACTATAAAGATCGACTACTGTATGAAAATTTACCGAAATTTGACTTTATCTAGCTATTCCCAGGTGAGATTCCGTGCTGTTATTTGATAGGAAATAATATTCCACCGCTTAAGTCACCAGTGGATGCCAGGTTTTTCCCAAATTCTTTAAAACTTATTGTATCTTATGACCGATACTAAAAAATCCCAACCGCAAACTACAAGAAGTCGAAATAGTCCTATACTTCACTATTTATTATAGTCGAACACTTCTCGATGCGGAGATTTAATTATGAACCTTGAGTTTAAAATTCAAAGGTAAAAAATAATGATTAAGGGAATAGGGGATACTATTATAATCGAGTAAGTCTGGGCCCCTTTCGGAACGGGATAAGTATTTCACAGCAAAATAGTCCTGGGTTTGCAAAAAAAAGAATTTTACTTAACTTATTGGTTTTATTTAAAAAAGTTATTCATGTTAAACTTATGTATATTATGGTTTAATTTAGTGGAGGAAAGCTTCTTTAAAAGCAAACCTCCTAACTGGACTAATTCCTAGCTCATCTAAATACATTTCAAGTAAACACCTAAGATATACATGGAGAACATAGGAGGGAATGTGAAGTAATGAAACTGTTTGCGTCGCGACATGTGAAACACTGTTCCGCTTGATAAGTCCACCCGCGTGCTGTACGGGAAATCAGAAGGGCGAATCTTTAGCTAACACTTTAAACATTTGTGGTTTTCCTATTTCCTTCACAATTATCAAAAATCACCCAGGTAATATCTAGAAATAATATATCCTACCAAAAGGGGAATGGGGGGAACACAACGGACAAGGTCTTATGTACGGGAGTCGAAGACGAATGCCTCCGCGGTTTAGGACAAGGGACCCCGAGTGGTTATCAGGCCATTTTTCCTTTCGAACGACTAAAAACGCGGGAAATAACGAATGTTTAAATACCCACAAGGCTTCATTCGGGCACAGCGCGTCGACTGACTCTTATTAAACTAGGGGGGGGGGCTAAACTAAGG
>JACEEZ010008720.1:42186-92186 GCA_016584305.1 Chionoecetes opilio
TTCCTCCACGATTTGCAATCTTTTAAAATCGTTTGTTTACAAGTTATTTGTAACAATAAATGTGTATGTTATATAACAACAACGGTTGTCATAGCAAGATAGATAGCAAGATAGATAGATAGATAGATAGATAGATAGATAGATAGATAGATAGATAGATAGATAGATAAATAGATAGATAGATAGATAGATAGATAGATAGATAGCAAGATAGATAGCAAGATATATAGATAGATAGATAGATAGATAGATAGATAGATAGATAGATCGATCGATCGATCGATGGATCGATCGATCGTTCGATATATATATATATATATTTAAAACCCTAGAACGCTAAACTTCTGTTTTTGTAACATGATCACTAAACAAGGGTACGACGTACCCGAACTTGGAAAATGAAAAAAAAATACTATATATGAAAATTTATAGAAACAAACAATTAGACATCTAAATGTATGTATCTTACAATTAATTAACCTATTTATAATTACTAAATACTTAACGTTATGTAGGAACAGATTTTAAAAAATAAAGTGTGAAAACCCATATTTTTTTTTTTAAATGTAGAAAAAAAAATTACCAAAAAAAAACCGCACCGCCGATTATAACTAAACTTAGCCTAAACACTCCCAGATAAGTGGCCACTGCTTTCAGGTTGTCTCCAGTCCTCGGTCAAAGCACAAACTGTCGGGAAGAGGGGTGAAAAAAAGACCCTTTTTTAGTGACGAAAAAATGTCATTTTTTTTAATATAATGCTTTTTAGCCTATGATTTCGGTTGTAAAGTATTTTTATCGACTATTCACAACAAAATAATGGTGCTTGGTATAAAACGGCAACATTCAAACTTACCTCGGCATCACACACAGTCGTCACAGATAGCGTAGTAGTGGTTGGGGCAAACAGGCTTGTTACAGGTGACACACCTGAACCGTGTCTTCTTATCAAGCTTGTTTGGACAAGCACAGCACCGTGCCTTTGGCTCTTTTGACAAACCTGCTGGATTCTTTCTAGGGCCACCCATTCCAGTGGGGTTGATCCCGCACACTTGGGCTATTACAGCCCTCACCTGCCGGTGCTGAGTCGGGGCGCTGAGGCGGCTCTCCGCTGAGGGCTTTATAAGGTCAAGGCCAACTGCTCCATATATTTTTTCCTGGTCAGGGGTGTGTTCCCAACACGGATCATGTTGTGTTTGTGGATGATCCACGAGTTTATTAGAGCTGCATTCAGGATGCCGTAGAAGAGGCACAGCGGCCACCTCTTTGTTTTCCTGCTGCAGCTGTACTGTGCACACATTTGGTCAAAGGTGTCCACACCACCTTTTGTCTTGTTGTAGAAATCGATCATCTCTGGCTTCCCAGTCCCTGTTATGGATGGCTGCGTGTGCATGGAGGACATTAGGAGAACGGTCTTCTTGGCAGTAGCTCTGTCTGGAAATGTAGGAGACCAAGTTATTGTCATTGGTGAAGAGGAATGCACTAGTCCCTGGTACCCTGTTGCTCTTTTCCTTCATCATGATTGGAATCTCTTTCTTATTCCCCTTCACAGTTCCCACCAGCGTCACCCCACAGTTATGGAGCAGATCTTGGATGAGGGGCACTGAGGTGAACCAGTTGTCAAACAGTAACATTACGGTTGGTGTGGTGGTAGGGCCGTGTCAGGTCACGAGTAAATGTTTTGCCAAGATTTTCCCCAACTCGCGCATGGGTTCCCTGCTTACCCAAGTAAGGAATGCCTGTGAGAAGGTAGTTGGTGGTCACGTCATTGGCCAATACAAGTTTGAGCCCATACTTAGCTGGCTTGTTGGGAATGAACATCCTGAAGGAACATTTACCCCTGTAGGCAAGCAGCTGTTCATCCACAGTAATGTATTCATGTGGAATAAAATGTTTCTCACAGGAGCCAATAAACATGTCCCACACACTCCTAATGGGAGCTAATTTATCAGTGTCGCGCCTCACTGCCCGCGTAAGCATGTTGTCAAAGCGCAGGCAGGTTAGCAGGAAGGTAAATCGGCACTCCGACATGGCAGCCCTGTAGAAGGCCGACCCTGTAATAGGGCTCCACCCCTTCCTTGGTGGATAGGTGGTTGTCGTGCCTGTAACCACTAAAAATTAAAACACCAAGCAAGGCTCGTATCTCTGTTGCTGTGGTCCTCTGAATGGTCGCAGTTTTCCTAGTAAACTTTGCTGCAATCTCATCTATTTTCTGGTTTGTCCATTGTACAACCTGTGCTACAAGTTCGTCACTTATAAAGAGACAGAAGCACTCTTGTAAGGTTTTAGCCTGCGCAGCTTCTTGTGTGGGGCCAGGAGTAAATGGTCCAATAATATTTCTTGCTGCTGTCCTTGCCGCTGCTACCACCTGAGGCCTTGTTTTCCACACGTAACCCTGCCTGCTTGTCATTGTGGCATGGTTAAATTTTACAAGCAGATCTTCATCATCTCTACCAGCACAGTCATGTCGTCGTCGTCGTCCCGGGTGGCAGCAGGAGTAGCAGCAGGAGTAGCAGCAGGAGGGTTGTCTGGGTCGTCTGAGTTAGTAGCCTGTGGTTCAGCAGAAGGGCCAGCAGCAGGGGTGGTCACAGCAGGCACAGCAGCAGGGGTGGTCACAGCAGGGTCAGCAGAAGTAGAAGGTGCAGCAATAGGGAAGGCAGCATCGGGAGAGGTGGCAGGCGAGCGGCTTGGTGGACGGCGTGCCCGCTTGGCACGACCGCGATAATCCTTTGCCTCCCTACGACGGCCTGTTCTCACGCCTGCCTCGTGGTCACTATCTGAATCACTTCCACTAGACATGTCTTGTGGTCGTAAGACAAAGTCAGCATCGCGGTCACTATCGTATATTTCCTCACATTCAAGTTCGTCACTGTCTTCGTCACTACTTTCACCAGTAGCCGTGAACAAAATACCTTCTATCTCTTCCTGAGACACATTTTCACGTCTGGAAGCCATGATGAACACTATAGTTATACACTGTAAATTTGCTGTAAGTTTATCCCTTGCTGAAAGGGAAAATAATTGATCACTATAGCCACACTTATTGCAGTATCCGTAAACAAGGGTACGTAGAACCCTATTTGGTTTTAACCCTGTATTTGTAAACAAGGGTACGTCGTACCCTAATGACGTTCTATGGAAAAAATCAGGGCGCGGAGCGGAGCGACGTGACCTACCGCTGTCAAGGTTGGGGAAACACTGAAGCTATAGCGAGTATGGGCGCAATGGGTCCATCAGAACATCACGGGATACTAATGATGACATTAGCGACGGGTTCCTCGTACCCATGTTTAGCGTTCTAGGGTTACAAGTTTATTTGTAAACAATAAATGTGTATTGTTATATAACAACAACGGTTGTCATAGCAAGATAGATAGCAAGATAGATAGATAGATAGATAGATAGATAGATAGATAGATAGATAGATAGATAGATAGATAGATAGATAGATAGATAGATAGATAGATAGATAGATAGCAAGATAGATAGCAAGATATATAGATAGATAGATAGATAGATAGATAGATAGATAGATAGATCGATCGATCGTTCGATATCTATATATATATTATTATATATATATATTATATAATATATATAACATATAATATATATATATATATATAATAATATTTACATATATATATAATATATATATATATATATATATAGATATAATATATATATATATCAGTATATATATAATATTATATATATATATATATATATATATATATATATATATATATATTATATATATATATATATATATATATATATATGTATATATATATATATATATATATATATATTATATATAATATATAATATATATATATTATCTATATTATATTATATATATATAGATATATATTATATATATGTATAATTTATATATATATATACCATATATATATATATATACATATATATATTATATATATCTATATATATATATATATATATATATATATATAATATATAATATATATATATATATATATAATATATATATTATATATATATATATATATATATATATATATATAATATATATGATATATATATATATATATATTAGTATATAATATTGCAAACAAATATATCATTCAATTGATCTATCATCTAGCAATTATCTAATGAGGCACGGTACAATTTGCACATGTCCATTGACCTACCGTAACTCACATATTAACACCGGGTCGAATATATAGTGTGTATATATACCTGTACCTGTGGTTACCCATGGTAACCATTGTTTATCAATCAGTCCCGTTGAATAAAAAATGTGATAAATATATTAATAGAATTTCAATTAGTGTAAGCCAATGAAGTCCCTTAAATATCGATTTTTATGTTTCTAATCGTTTTTTATTGAAAATGGTGAAAACATTTTTCAATAATAACATATTACGATGTATTCAAATACTCTTAATATGTTTCCCTTTAGATATTATGGCAAGACAATGCATACAGTGATATATTATTATGATAGAGTATTTAATAGGTTTATTTGTGCTGATGGATCGCATTTTATTGAAATATATGTACGTAACTAGCCCCGCAAAGCCGCCCGCCGGTCGGGACTTTTTGGCTGGGCTATTGGAGGGCTATTGGTGGGGCCTCGCCACCAAACCAGACTCTCCAGATAGCCCTTTTTAAGTTTCCGAAATCACATGGTGCCAAAATGTATGTATTAAACGGCCCTTACCCATCACCCCCCACCCTTCACTCACCCTTACCCATCACGCCCCCACCCATTCACTCCCCTTCCCCATCACCACACATACCCATTCACTCACCCATTACCCATCAACCCTATATATTTCCCTCCCCATCACACCATCACCCCCCACCCATTCACTCACCCATCACCCCACACCCATTACCCGTTTATCACCCCACCCGTTACTCATCCATTAACCCAGCACCCTACATCAAGTTTTCCTCAATTCTCGCAACCCCTTTTTTTTCACAATTCTCACTGAATAGGCTACTAAAACACAGAGAAAAAAGTTATCGGATCATCCCATAGTGGGGCTTAAAACCCTTCCCCTGGTCAACCTGGTTCCAAAATGTGCATATGATGGGATTCCGCCACGGGGGAGGCGGAACCTAATAACCACACACACACACACACACACACTGTTATCATGTTGTATGTGGTGACTTTAACGCCCATTACTGGCACTTTGTCTGACGTTGCTCAAATCAGTGAGGATACAGTTAGTAATCTACCAACATAAATTGATGTAATTGTTGTTTAATTTTCCTCAGGTTGTTTACGAATCGATTTAATCAGGATGGTACACCTGACAGACTCTTACGTAAGAAATTAGTTGAAGTGTGTAAACAATAATTATGTTGGTATATTAACGGTAGAATTGGTATGATATGGGGTTGAAAATACAAAACCACCTACAATACAACTATTGATTACGTTATCGGATACGCCACAATATTGTCAGCATGTGAACATATTCAAGGTATTGAATTCAATCCCTTGTATTCCGATGGTACACTGTGGTATACAGACTGGGTTTAGAAATTTCAGAGTAGTGAAGTGATGAACATCTTGTGTAAGCCCGGGAAGATTGGAAACATGAGAAGAATAGAGTGAGTACGTGGAACGTGTGGATGGTAACCAGGGTGAATGATCTGCTTATGACGGAGTGGTTGAATGACTGTGGATGACTATCTCACCAGTTAAAACTTGTGTTAATAGAACCAGCTTTAAAGATTTTTTTCACAGAGTAAGTCAGAGCAAATATAATAAAAAGAGTAATAATGCTATATGAAAGGATATGACAAACAGTGCTTTTAAATGCTGAAGTATACCACAAAGCTAAAATAAACATAATAACATACAAGTATCACTACGTAATATGCTATGATAGAGAAAAGTAAGAAATACAAGAAAGAAATAACAAGGGGGCGAAGAATAAGAAATCTCAATATAGTAAACAACTAAGAGAATCAAAAGTAAGAGATCCAAAAGTTATATTGGAAATATTAAAAGGTATCCAAGTACAAAGAGAGCAGATTATACTTGACGAATTTTAACGACATTTTTAGAATTGCTATTTACCGATGATGACGACTAATAATAACGAGGACATTAACTATGACATCATTGGTGAGAACAACTCGCCTTTAATTGAATAGTCCTATCACTTCCTGATGAGATAAAAATATGCATAAGTAAGCTAAAAAATGATAAATCGCCTGTTTGATAATATAATTAATGATACATTAAATGCACCAAGAATTACTGTGTCCCTTATAACGTCAAACTATTCAAGAAGATATTGGATACGGGTGTTTTCCATCAGAGTGGGCGACTGGGTAATAATGCCGTTATACAAGAACAAGGGAAACCCTAACGACACGAACAATTACCAGGGGAATTACTTTGTTTAAGCTGTTTGGGAAACTTATTTACATCCATTCTGACGATCGACTTAAACAATATTCTGAGGCTAAAATCATATAATTATGAAACGCGGCAGGTTTTTAGGCAGGAATATTCTACCTGGACCGACAGTTTTTTGCTCAATGTGTTTTGACTCTTGTTTTAAGTGGAAGAAGAGCAAAAATTGTTTTTGTTTGTTTGTAAACTACAAACGGCATTTGATATGGGGTGGAGAGGAAGGTTTATGGTATAAACTTGTTAGGGATGGTATTTACGTAAATTGTTGAAGTTGTTCATAGTATGTACAATAACATTAAGTCTTGCGTAATGCTGGATCAACACTGTCTGAACACCTTTACTGTAACACGGGTGGTGAGAACAGGGAGAAAACCGTATCGCCACTGCTCTTTGCTTTTTTATGTTAATGACTTATAAGAAAAGCTATTGAATGTAATTGTAACTATTTCGATTTCGATAATGATGCTTCTGAATGTTTATTTAAGTTTATTAGTGTTGATGTATGCAGCGATACATTGGTACTATGTAGTAGTGAGGGCAAACATGAACAGCACTAACAGCTCTTTATAGTTATTGTTCCGAGAGGAAATTGAAAGTTAGGTAGTAAAACTAATTGTAGTTTTTACTTCCGGGGTCACTACAAACGAGTATTTACATTTCAAATTTGGTGGTGAGGATTAGAGGTAGTTAGCGAGTCATACATACTTAGGTATACTTGTGTTATTATAATGGGAGGTTTAGGAAGGGGGAGTTGGAATTAAAGGAACCAGCTACGAGGGACTGTACGCGCTAATTGGCAACTCACAGCAAATATGACTTTGCCAGTTGACATTCAATTGAATTGTTTAACACTATGGTTGTAACCGTATTTACATCCGGTTGTGAAGTCTGGTTGCTAATATCATTCGGTAGGTAGAACTTTACACATGAAATTTCCTGAAACATATTTTTTGTATGTAAACAGATATACTAGCACACCGATATTGTATATGGAGAACTAGGGGTGTATCCACTTGAAATACTATGAGTGTAGGATGATTCATTACTGGTCTAAATTGATTTATGGGAAACAACAAAATATAAGTTGTGTAATGTACAACTGTTTATTGCAGCTAACACACAAGTGGTGTTTTATATATCGCCATGGCTAGATGTATTAAGGAAATATTGTATTGAGTGTAGTTTGCCAGTAGTGTGGATGACGCAACTATTAACACCAAATGGTTTAGGAAAGCGGGGAACAGAATTAAAAGTATATATGGATAAACAACTTGGTATAGAAATGTACAAGCAGAGCATTTTGCAGTAGTTTATGATGTACAAAGAAGTTTATGGGGATTGAAGAGTATTTAGCGACCAAAATAAATGAAACTAATCGTATCTCTTCTAACTAAATTCCGCACAGGAAATATCAGCTGCAATTATTACTGGAAGACATAGTCAAATAAGCAGAGAGCGTTATTTGTACTCAATGTAATGGACGGACAACTAGAGAAAAATATCATGTTTCTGTTGCAATGTAAAATGCGGACTATTCAGTTAAAACCAGATACATACCAAGTATTACCGGTTTCACCCAAATCATCTAGAATTTACAATGCTGATGCAGACAACAAAAAATGTAAAATAATATTAAAAAATTTTGCACAATTTTTGTAAATGGCTTTGATTAAGCTGTTTAGATATTTTTCGGTTATGAATGTGTAGATTATTATACAGGAGCTGTGGCCATACTTTTTATAAAGCTGAGCAAATAAATAATATTCTATTCTATTGCTATTCATTCCACACCCACACACAACAGACACACACACTTTCGCTTATTTTATTATAGATATAGATATATAGTGATCGAGAATCTAGATGTATATTCAGCTTTTTATGGTGATTGTATATTTCATCATCACCATAGCACCGTTGCTAAAAGCAAAATAAATTTTCATATCTCTGTACAATAATTAAATGATACATGTCTATTCTCCAAAATATAAACCTTTTCTTTTGTCACTCATATTTTTATGTATTTATTTTTAAAATATAACATGAATGTAAAACAAATGTTTAATGTGGTTGTCATGGTGATGGGTGAATAATAGACGATGATTTTGAATATGTTAGACTGGAGCATATGTTGTATATTAGTGAAGTTATTTCATTTATGTTGAAATTGTCGGCGAAACCGAAGTAATTTTGTCCCCCTATTTTTAGGTTTTTTGCCGTTTCACATGACTAAACTTGTACAATTTCCTGCATTAAAAATAGTTCTATTTACAATAGGCCCATGTTATTCTTTCGACGTGGGCACACCAAATTAAATTTGTCAACTACATTATTTGTGATCTTATGGACCTTTGGTCTTTCGAGAAACCAATATTTCGCGTCGACGATGGCCGCCATACAGCCTATGGGGACATTAGTTGACAGTGTTACATTGATTTCGTTTTAATGCCATATTTGTGCATCTAAAAAGTAGTTCTCATTAGATTGTCCATGGGGTGTCACTGTTGGTCCACTGGACTATACTAACATGTTGGTTTGAAATATGTAATGTGGTTGTCATGTAAACCAAAAGCACCATGAAGCTAACACGGTCGAAATTTTCATTGCCAGATTTGAAAAAGTAGACAAAATTTCCTTCCAGATTGTATATTATGAATCTGTACCGCCTGGGTACCAACAAAGTCGATTTTATTTAAAAAAAGACACTTCTCAGTTGTTGTGGCCCTAGACTATTAGGGTATCTGAAGGGATCTGTGAAGTCTGGAGAAAAGCCCACTAAGGGCGTGAAAAGACAACAATTTTAGACCAAGCAAGTTCTTGTGTTCCTCTTATATACTTTACCTTCTTAAAATATTCAACTGTAATCTAATGTGGGCGAAATGCCCTCCAGCCGTGTGGGCGAATTGCCTTTGGCGAAAATGACGTTTATAGTGTGGCGAGATGACTCAATACCGGGTTGATAAATAGTCGCATTCAAGGGTTTTAATGATGGTCAGTATCGACGGCTGATTAGTTGTTTGTAGTATGATATATGCATAGTGTTTGAACATGGCGTATTAGGACTATAGCACCAGCCATGCCCCCTTACATTTCTCAACCCCCCCCCCATCTCATGAAGATAATTTAATGACACTGCAAGGCTGTTACTAGGAAGCAATTCAGGGGAATTTCACTTAAAGCAAAGCATACTAAACCACTATTATTTTTGGATGAATTTAGAAAGGTAAATCAATCAGATTTTAGACCAGAACTTTTTAATGAGGTGGCTTTTATCCTCATAACACTCCATTGTGTCGGTCTTTGCCATTGTTTTGTGAGATTTGACGTGAACTCAAATTCCTAGTGATGCTGTAAAAAATGCAGTACTATTTTACGCCGCCTAATATAAATTTCAATGCTTTCTCATTTTATTTTTTTCAGAATCGAGATGACTTGTATAAAGTTTATGCTTGTGTACTCAAACAGATTCCCGAAAACCTCAAGTTGCCTCATGTGGCAGGAAGTGTGTTGTGTCCAATGCCCGCCCCAAAGCACGAGAAAAGAGAGCCAATCACGCTGTGGGCGACAATCCTGCGGGAAGTCAGTTTTCCGTTTCCTGCTAAAAAAGACCTGTGTGCCGCAGGCTCAGGTTAGAATGCCATTTGGCCACAATTAAAAGAATGAAAACACAAAACCTTAAATAGTTATTTTAACTTAACGTATGATACATCTTTACAGGCTATCTCCCGTGACGAAAGTTTTCGCCAACCTCGTTTAACGCGGGTGTGTGCGAGCTCCACTTCCAGCCGAAGAGTTAAACACCACTGTCAACACCCTCCACTGAGCTAAAAGGAAGCGCATCACCTTGAAGGCCAACGTTTTTCCCAGTGTCTTCAGGACTACCCCAGGTAAGTCTTAAATTAGTCATGAAGATTTGTGCGTAAATTCTTAAATTCTGATCCACAGTATAATGACTTGTTAACACAATTTAGACTAATATCTTTAAAATTTTGGTTCTTACAGATTGTCAAGGTAAATCCCAGACCGAGAAGACTAGTTCTTACCCGCCGCCAGGTCGACGGAAAGCAAATATAGAATTTAAGCAAGGCCTTCCTCGAACAGGACAAGGTGATTCTTCCACATTTCAAAAGAAAAATCATATCTCAAGGACATTTCATACACGGCACATTAAACATTCATGCCATATTAATTTTCAAAGGTGTTCTATTGTTGTAATGTCTATTTGTTTGATGAGTGTTGGGAGAACTTGCAAGCGAGAGTTTGCGGAGGGAGCGATTTGTCGCCCACAAAGTGCCTCACAAGGACAGCTTCCTCATCACCATCAAGCTGGAGAAGATAGACGACAGGGGAGCCCCAGTCATCACCCACAGCATGTCAGTCTTCCCTCACCTATCCTACACGCTCATAAACAATGGGATGGGCAGCCACATACAACGTGTATATATTTTTTTCATGTATATAATTGATATTTGGCAATAAACTATATAAACTATAAAAAAAAGTTATACAAGAAGTAAATTCTATTTTTACACATAAATGAAGAAACAATACTATATTTATATATATATATATATATATATATTATATATATATATATATATATATATTATATATATTATATATATATATATATATATATATATATATATATATATCTATATTATATATATAATATATATATATATATATATTATATATATATATATATATATATAATATATATATATAATATATATATATATATATATATATTATATATACAGAATATCAATCACCCTAAATATTTTATTTAGGGAATAAGGGTGTAAGGGAATAAGGGTGTTAATGCATTGCTAATACCCTATGATAACTGTACAGAGAAGGAATAAGGGTGATAATGCCATGCTAATACCCTTTGATGGCTGTGCAGTGAGAGAATAAGGGTGACAATGCTTGCTAACCCTACGATAGCTGTACAGAGAGAGAATAAGGGTGTTAATGCCTTGCTAACACCCTATGATTGCTGTGCAGAGAGGGAATAAAGGTGACAATGCCTTGCTAACACCCTATGATGGCGGTGCAGAGAGGAAATAAGGGTGAAAATTACTTGCTAACACCCTATGATGGCTGTGCAGAGATGGAATAAGGGTGACAATGCCTTGCCAACACCCTATGATGGCTGTGCAGAGAGGGAATAAGGGTAACAATGCCTTGTTAACACCCTATCCTATGATGGCTGTGCAGAGAGAGAATAAGGGTGTTAATGCCTTGCTAACAGCCTATGATTGGCTGTGCAGAGAGGGAATAAGGGTGAAAATGCCTTGCTAACACCCTATGATGGCTGTGCAGAGAGGGAATAAGGGTAACAATGCCTTGCTAACACCCTATGATGGCTGTGCAGAGATGGAATATGGGTGACAATGCCTTGCTAACACCCTATGATGGCTGTGCAGAGAGGGAATAAGGGTAACAATGCCTTGTTAACACCCTATGATGGCTGTTCAGAGAGGGAATAAGGGTAACAATGCCTTGTTAACACCCTATGATGGCTGTGCAAAAGGGGGAATAAGGGTGTTTAATGCCTTGCTAACACCCCATGATGGGGTGTGCAGAGGTGAATAAAGGGGTTAATGGGCGCAAATACCCTATGATGGGGGGTGCAAGGGGGAAATAAGGGTGATAATGAATATGAAAAAAGGGAAAATAAAAGGGAGGTGGTAAGGGCCCCGGTCCCATGTCGATTGAATAAATTTTTTTAAGGGGGTTTTTGGGGTAAAAAAAACTTTTATGAGTATTTGATTACAGGAAAAAATTCTGCAGTACCTAAACTTTCCCCGTGGCCCCTTTACTCGTTGCCGGGGAAAACAAAAACGGGGGCGGGTGAGGCCGTCCTTTAAAACGTGCCGTCAAAGGGACGCGGGGGGGTGGTGAGGCCCTCCCTTTACTTTGTGCCGGGGATGGCCGCGGAGGGTGGTGAGCCCCCCTTCACCCCTTCCGTGAACGCATGCGGGAAATGGTGAGGCCTTCCTTCACCCGTGTCGTGAAGGCCCTGCGGGGGGTGGTGAGGCCCTCCTTCACCCGTGCCCGTGAAACCATGCGGGGGCTGGGAGGCCCCCCTTAACCCCTGCCATGAAAGGGACGCGGGGTGGCCCAGAACCCCGCGGGGCGGGTGGCGGTGGTCCGCCCTCGTGGAGGCGGTGGCCCGGAGGACGGTCAGGGAGGGTTTTGATTTGCTTTTTTAAAATTCCTTTTTCCCCTAAGTTTTGATTTAGGGTTCCCTTCTTTTTTAACCCCCAACCTGCCAAATTTTTAAAAATCCAAAAAGGGACGTAATATTTTGAGGGTGCTTTTAAGAAGGCTGTGATGGTTTAAACAGAAGGAGTAAAGACACCTTATAAAAAAAAGGGTTTAAAACTTCTCAACTCCCAAAATATTTTTTTGAGGCGAGGTGAGGCCCCTGGGCCCCCTTTCCGTGAAGGCACGCGGGGGCGGGTGGGCCCTCCCTGCCCCTTGGGCCGGGGAAGGCACGCGGGGGCGGGGGGAGGGGCCCCCCCTGCCCCTTGCCGTGAAGGCACGCGGGGGCGGGGGAGGCCCCCCCCTGCCCCTTGCCCTGAAAGGGACGCGGGGGGGGGGTTTAGGCCCTCCCTTTCCCCCTTTCCGGAAAGGGACGCGGGGGGGGGGGTGAGGGCCCCCCCTGCCCCCTTTCCGGAAAGGGACGGGGGGCGGGGGGGCCCCCGGGTTTTAAAGGACCCTCCCCCTGCCCCTTGCCGTGAAGGGCCCGCGGGGGGGGGGGAGGCCCTTCCCTGCCCCTTTTCCGGGGAAAGGGAAACCGGGGGGGGGTTTGGGGCCCTCCCGGCCCCCTTTCCCTGAAGGGGACGCGGGGGGGGGGTGAAAGGGCCCCCCCGCCCCTTGCCTGAAGGGACGCGGGGGCCCCCGGGGGAGGCCCTCCCCCTTCCCTTCCCCTGAAAACCCCGCCGGGGGGGGGTGAGGCCCCCCCCTGCCCCCCTTTCCCTGAAGGGAAACCGGGGGGGGGTGAGGGCCCCCCCGGCCCTTGCCATGAAGGGGAGGGGGGGGGGTGAGGGCCCCCCTGCCCCTTGCCATTTAAGGCACGCGGGGGGGGTGAGGGCCCCCCACCCCTTCCCCTTTAAGGCCCTGCAGGGGGGGGGTGAGGCCCTCCCCGGGCCCCTTTCCATGAAGGGGACGCCGGGGGGGGGTGAGGCCCTCCCCGCCCCCTTTCCGGAAGGCAGGGGGGGCGGGGGAGGGCCCCCCCTGCCCCTTGCCAAAGAAGGCACGCGGGGGCGGGTGAGGATCCCCCTCCCTTTTCCTGAAGGCCTGAAGGGGGGGGGTGAGGCCCCCCCTGCCCTTCCGGGGAAAGGCCAGCGGGGGGGGTGAGGCCCCCCCTGCCCCTTGCCTGAACACCCGGGGGCGGGTTTAGGCCCTCCTGCCCCTTGGCCCCTAAACCCGCCGGGGGGGGTGAGGCCCCCCCTGCCCCTTTTTCCCTGAAGGCAGCGGGGGGGGGTGGGGGGCCTTTCCTGCCCCCTTTCCTGAAGGAAACAAGGGGGGGTGAGGCCCCCCCTGCCCCTTGCCATGGGAAGGCCAAAGCCGGGGGGGGGTGAGGCCCTCCCCCCTTTCCAAAAATTTTTCAACCCCCCCCCTTGAAGGGCACGCGGGGGCGGGGAGGCCCCCTGCCCGGTTTGGCGGGGGCGGGGGGGTCCCCCCCCTTCCTGGGAGGGGGGCGGGGGGCCCCCCCCCGGGAAAGGACGCGGGGGGGGGATTTTGGGAAATTTTTTTTAGGACTTTTTCCCAAATTTTTATTTTTTTTAGGGTTATTTTTTTAACCCCAAATTTTTTACCTTCTTTTTTAAACCCCCCAAAAACTGTACTAAATTTTTGAGGGGGGCATGTAATGAAAGGGTGTGATGGGGAGAGCAGAAGGAGTAAAGAAAACCCTTTTGGGTTTTCCCAAATTTTTTCAACTCCCAAACCCATTGGTTTTAAGGCGAGGTGGGGGCCCCCCTGCCCTTTCCGTGAAGGGACGTGGGGGGGGGTGAGGCCCCCCCCTTCCCCCCTTCCCGGGAAAGGGACGCCGGGGGCGGGTAAGGGCCCCCCCCCCGCCCCCTTTCCTTTAAGGCAGGGGGGCGGGTGAGGCCCTTCCCTGCCCCTTTTCCGTGAAGGCCGCGGGGGGGGGTGAGGCCCCCCCCTGCCCCTTTCCCTGAAGGGGAGCGGGGGCGGGTTGGGGGCCTCCCTGCCCCCTTTTTCCTGAAGGCCGGGGGGGGGGTGAGGGCCCTTTCCCCCCCTTCCGAAAGGCACGCGGGGGGGGGTGAGGGCCCTTCCCCGCCCCTTTGCCGTGAAGGCAGCAAGGGGGGGGGGGTAAAGGCCTTCCCCGCCCCTTTCCTTTAAGGCAGGGGGGGGTTGAGGCCCCCTGCCCCCTTTCCTGAAGGGAAGCGGGGGGGGGGTGAGGCCCTCCCTGACCCTTTTCCTGGGAAAGGGAGCTTTTGGGGGGGTGAACCCCTTCCCCGCCCCTCCAAAAGGGAAGCGGGGCCCGGGGGAGGCCCTCCCTGCCCCTGCCGGGGAAGGGAGCGGGGGGGGGTGAGGCCCAATTTTCCCTTGGGCCCTTGCCTTAAGGCACGCGGGGGGGGGTTAGGCCCTCCCTGCCCCTTGCCAGGGGGCACGCGGGGGGGTGAGGCCCCCCCCTGCCCCTTTTCCTTTAAGGCAGCGGGGGGGGTGAGGCCTTCCCTTCCCCCTTTCCTAAGGCCCTTGGGAGGGGCGGGTGAGGCCCTCCCCGCCCCTGCCGTGAAGGCACGCGGGGGCGGGTGGGCCTTTCCCCGCCCCTTGCCGTGAAGGCTGCAAAGGGCCGGGGGGAGGCCACCCTTCCCCCCCCCCTGAAGGGAGGGAGGGGGGGTAACCCCCCTGCCCCCCGCCGGAAGGGAAGCAGGGGGGGTGAGGGTCCCTGCCCCTTTCCTGAAGGGGACGCGGGGGGGGGTGAGGCCCTTCCTTCCCCCTTGGGCCCGGGGAAAGGCCCCCGGGGGCGGGTGAGGCCCCCCCTCCCCGTTCCCCTGAAGGCCGGGGGGGGCGGGTGAGGCCTTCCCCCGCCCCTTGCCGTGAAGGCATTTCAAGGGGGGGTTTAGGCCCACCCTCCCCCTTGGCCCTAAAAAGGGATGCAGGGGGGGGAGGCCCCCCCTCCCCCTGCCCTGAGGCATGCAGGGGGGGTTTAGGCCCTCCCTGCCCCTGCCGTGAAAAACCCCGCAGGGGCCGGGGGAAGGGCCCCCCTGGGCCCCTTTCCTGAAGGCACGCGGGGGCGGGTGAGGCCCTTCCCCGCCCCGGCCCCTGGGCCGGGGGGGGCGGGGGGGTTTGGGGGGGGGGGGGGGGGGGGGGGGGGGTTCCCTCCCCCCGGGCCCTGAAGGCAGCAGGGGGGGGTTTGGGGTCCCCCCCCGGCCCCCTTTCCGTAAAAGGGATGCAGGGGGGGGAAAGGGCCCCCCCTGCCCCTTGCCGTGAAGGCCCTGCAGGGGGGGTTTAGGCCCCCCCCCTTCCCCTTTTCCCCTTGCCGTGAAGGGATGCGGGGGGGGTGAAGGGCCCCCCCTGCCCTTTCCATGAAGGCACCGGGGGGCGGGTGGGGCCCTTCCCTTTCCCCGGCCCTGGGCCCCGGGGGGGGGGTGAGGCCCCCCGCCCCTTTGCCGTGGGTGGGGGGGTTTTGGGTCTCCCGGGGGTCATGCAGGGGCCGGGAAGGCCCTCCCCCCCTTGCCATGAAAGGGACGCGGGGGCGGGTGAAGGCCCCCCCCCTTCCCCTTCCGTGAAGGCCCCGAGGGGCGGGGGAAACCCTTCCCCCGCCCCTTTCCCCTGGAAAAGGGATGCAGGGGCGGGGGAGGGGCCCCCCTGCCCCTTGCCGGAAGGCAGCAGGGGGGGGGAGGCCCTTCCCCGCCCCTGCCTGTGGGGAGGGGGGGCGGGTTTGGGGTTTTTTTGCCCCTTGGGCCCTGGGAAGGGGAAAAGCAAAAGGGGGGGGGGAAAGGGCCCCCTCCCCGCCCCTTTCCAAGAAGGCACGCGGGGGGGGGGTGAGGGGTTTTTTTCCCCCGTTTCCTGAAGGCACGCAAAGGGGGGGGAGGCCCTTTTTTGCCCCTTTCCGTGAAGGGATGCAGGGGCGGGTTTAGGGGGGGGCCCCCCCTGGCCCCCTTTTGCCTGAAACAGCGGGGGCCGGGGGTTTAGGCCCCCCTGCCCTTTAAAAGGGAAAGGGACGCGGGGGCGGGTGAGGCCCCCCCTTCCCCCGTTAACCCCCGGAGCCCGGGGGCGAGGGTGTAGGCGGGTGGGGGGCAAAAAAAATTTTAAATTTTTTCCCCTTTAAAAAAAAAGTTTAAAGGCCCTTCCTAAACCCCCCTCCCCTTTTCCCAAAGGAAAAAGGGGGAGAAGGGCGGGGCGAGGGGTTGCCCCTTTGGGCCAAATTTTCCAAACCCCCGGGTTTAAAGGGGAAATGGGGTTAAAAAATGCCCCCTTGCCGTGAAGGCAGCGGGGGGGGGTGAGGCCCCCCCTGGCCCCCTTGCCTGAAGGGAAAGCGGGGGGGGGGGGGGAGGCCCTTTTCCCCGCCCCTTGCCTGAAGGAACGCGGGGGGGGGTTTAGGCCTTCCCCCCCCCTTGCCGTGAAGGCCCGCGGGGGGGGGTGAGGCCCTCCCTGCCCCCTTTCCCGGGAAAGGGACGGCGGGGGCGGGTGGGCCCTCCCTGCCCCTTGGTGAAGGCACGCGGGGGGGTGAGGCCCTTTCCCCCCCTTTCCGTTAAAGGGACGCGGGGGGCCCCCCGCCCGAAGGAATTGGGGGGGCGGAAAGGCCCCCCCGGCCCCCCTGGGAAAGGGGGTGCGGGGCGGTAGGGTTTTGATTTGAAAATTATCTTTCCCCCTAAGGATGGGGGGGTTTTTGGGTTCTTCCCTTCCTTAACAACAACCCCCCGCCCCCTTCCTTAAACCCAAAAGGTTAGGCCCCCCATTTTGGGGGCAGAAGGGGCGGGTGAGGTTTGCCCTTTGGTAAAAACATTAGGGGCCAAACCTCCTCCCCTTATTGGGAGGCGGGGGTTTTAGGCCTCCTGCCCCTTTCCGGGGAAGGGAAGCGGGGGGGGGGTGAGGCCCTCCCTGCCCCCTTTCCGTGAAGGGGACGCGGGGGCGGGTGAGGCCCCCCCTGCCCCTTGCCTGGGAAAGGGATTGGGGGGTTTTAGGCCCTTTCCCCCCCCCTTCCGTGAAGGCACGGGGGGGGGTGAGGCCCTTTCCCCCCCCCTTGGGTGAAGGAGGGGGGGCGGGTGGGCCCTTTCCCGCCCCTTTCCGTGAAGGGGATGCAGGGGGGGTGAAAGGGCCTTTCCCCCCCCCTTGCCTTTAAGGCATGCAGGGGCGGGTTTAGGCCCTACCTTTCCCCTTCCTGAAAAGGGATTTTCGGGGGGGTGAGGCCCTTCCCCCCCTTGCCTTGGGGAAAGGGAGCGGGCGGGTGAGGCCCCCCCCCCCCTTGCCAAAAGGAGCGGGCGGAAAGAGGCCCTTCCCCCCCCGCCCTTTAAGGCCCCCAGGGGCGGGGTTTAGGCCCCCCCCCTGCCCCTTGCCTGAAAGGGTTTTAAAGGGGCGGGGTTTTTCCCTTCCCCGCCCCCCTTTCCAAAAGGCAGGGGGGGGGGGTGAGGCCCTTCCCCGCCCCTTGGGCCCTGAAGGGAGGGGGGGCGGGTGAAAGGCCCCCCCTGCCCCTTTTCCTGAAAGGGAGCGGGGGGGGGTGAAAAAAACCCCCCCTGCCCCTTACCCCAAGGCATGCGGGGGGGTTTTAGGCCCCCTGCCCCCCCCCTTTAAGGCATTTGGGGGGGGGGTTTAGGCCCCCCCTCCCCTTTTTCCTGGAAAGGGAGCGGGGCGGGGAGGCCCTTCCCCGCCCCTTTCCGTGAAGGCATTTCAGGGGCGGGTTGAACCCTTTCCCCCCCCCTTGCCTGAAAACAGCGGGGGGGGGTTAGGCCCTCCCCGCCCCCGCCGTGAAGGCTGCAGGGGGGGTTTAACCCTCCCTTCCCCCCTTTTTTGAAGAAAACGGGGGGGGGTGAAAGGCCCCCCCCTGCCCCTTTTCCATTAAGGAAGCGGGGGGGGGTTTAGGGCCCTTTCCCTTCCCCCGCCGTGAAGGCACCCGGGGCGGGAGCCCTCCCTGGCCCTTGCCATTTAAAGGGGGTTGCAGGGGCCGGGGGTTTTAGGTTTTTTCCCCCCCCCTTTGAGGAAAAGGCCCTTCTTTTTAACCCCCTCCCTTCTAAAATTTGCCAAAGAAGGGAAAAAAAGGGGGGATGGTGGAGGGTTGGCCCTTTGGGTGAAAACCCAAAAAACCCGGTTGGGGGGGGTGAAACCCTTCCCCCCCCCTTTCCCGTTAAGGGGAGTGGGGGGGGTGAGGCCCCCCCTGCCCCTTGCCGTGAAAGGCCTGGGGGCGGGGGGAAAAGGCCCCTTCCCCCCCCCTTTCCTGAAGGGATAGGGGCGGGTGAGGCCCTTCCCCGCCCCCCTTTCCGTGAAAGGAAAGCCGGGGCGGGTGAACCCCCCCTGCCCCTTTCCTGAAGGCAGGGGGGGCGGGTTGAGGGGCCCCCCCTGCCCCCCTTCCCCTGAAGGCATGCAGGGGGGGGTGAACCCTCCCTGCCCCTTGCCATGAAAAACGGGGGGCGGGTGAGGCCCCCCCCTGCCCCTTTCCCAAAAAGGGACGCGGTGGCGGTTGGGGCCCTTTCCTTTTCCCCTTCCTGAAGGCAAAGGGGGGTGGGGGGGCCCCCCGCCCCGGTGGCCTGGGGGGTGGGTCCCCCCCCCTTTAGGCGGTTTCCGGGGCGGGTGAGGTTTTGTTTTATTTTTGGATTCTTTTTTCCCCTTGATGGAAACCTTCTTTTAAGCCCCCTGCCCTTCTTTTTTCCCCCTTTCGGGGGGCCCCCCTTTTGGGTTTTTTAAAAGAAGGGGGGGGATTTCCGGTTGGATAAAAACCAAAAATGGGGGGGGAGGTTCCACCCCCTTCCAAACTGGGGGGGGGCCCCCCTATGGGTTAGGCCGGGGGGTGGGGGGGCCTTTTTTGGCCCCCTTTTTCCGGGGGTTTAAGGCACGGGGGGCGGGGGAAAGGGCCCCCCCTTTCCCCTTGCCTTGGGCCGGGGGGGGGATGAAGGCCCCCCCCTCCCCTTTTCCAAGGCCCCTCAGGGGGGGTGAGGCCCCCCCTGGGCCCCCTTTCCGTGAAAGGAAAGCAGGGGCGGGTGAAGGGCCCCCCCTGCCCCTTTCCGTGAAGGCAGCGGGGGGGGTTAATTCCCCCCCGGGGTTGGGGTGGAGGGGCGGGGGGGCCTTGTGCCCCCTTCCCTTTAAAGGGATTTTTTGGGGGGGGGGGGCGGTTTTTCCCCCCCCCCCCCCCCCCCCTTTGCCTGGGAAAAGGGACGGGGGGCCCCCCCCGGGGGGCGGGGGGTGAGGCCCTTTTCCCCGCCCCCTTTCCCGAAAAGGGACGCGGGGGGGGTGAAAACCCTTCCCTTTCCCCCCCTGAAGGCACGGGGGGGGGTGGGCCCTTTCCCCGCCCCTTTCTGAAAAACATGGGGGCGGGTGGGCCCCCCCCTGCCCCTTTCCCTGAAGCAGGGGGGCGGGTTTAGGCCCCCCCTGCCCCTTGCCATTTAAGGCACCCGGGGGGGGTTTGGGCCCCCCCCTTTTGTGAGGCCCTTTCCTTCCCCCCTTGGGGCCCTAAAAGGGAGCGGGGGGGTGAAGGGCCCCCCTGCCCCTTGCCTGAAGGGCCGGGGGGCGGGGGGAGGCCCTCCCGCCCCCTTTCCGTTAAGGCGCGGGGGGTTTAGGGCCTTTTTTGCCCCCTTTTAATGAAGGCACGAGGGGCGGTGAGGGGGTTTTTTTGCCCCTTGGGCCCCCGGGAAGGAGCAAATGGGGGGGTAGGGCCCCCCCTGCCCCTTTCCTGAAAGGGACGCGGGGGGGGTTTAGGCCCTTTCCCCCCCCTTTCCGTGGGGAAAGGGATGCGGGGGGGGGTGAGGCCCCTCCCTCCCCCTTTAAACCCCGCGGGGGCGGGTAGGCCCCCTGGGCCCCCTTTCCTTTTCCCTGCAAAGGGGGGTAGGCCCCCCCCTGCCCCTTGCCGTGAAGGGGGATGCAGGGGGGGTGAGGCCCCCCCCCCCCTTGCCGTGAAAGGAGCCGGGGGGGGGTGAGGCCCTTTTCCCCCCCCTTCCGTAAAAGGGAGCAGGGGGGGGGAAAGGGCCCTTCCCTGCCCCTTTCCGTGAAGGCAGAGGGGGGGTGAGGCCCTCCCTGCCCCCTGCCGTGAAAGGAGCGGGGGGGGTAGGGGCCCTTTTCCCCGCCCCTTTCCCTGAAGGCATGCAGGGGCGGGTGGGGGCCCCCTCCCCCTTTCCTAAAAGGGCCGCGGGGCGGGGAAGGGCCCCCCCTTCCCCTTCCTGAAGGCAGCGGGGGGGGGTTTAGGCCCCCCTGGGCCCCTTTCCGTGAAAGGGATTTCAGGGGCCGGGGGGAGGGCCCCCCCGCCCCTTGCCCTGAAGGCACGCGGGGGGGGTTGAGGCCCCCCCTCCCCGCCTGGGGAGGGGGGGGCGGGTGGGGGTTTTCCCGGGCCCCCTTTTTTTTGAAGGCATGGGGGAGGGGTTGGGGCCCCCCCCCGCCCCTTGCCATAAAGGGAGCGGGGGGGGGTGAGGCCCCCCCCTTCCCCTGGCCGTGAAGGCACCCCGGGGCGGGTTAGGCCCCCCCGCCCCTTTCCGTGAAGGCATGCAGGGCCCGGGTGAGGGGCCTTTCCCCGGGGGCCGCCTGAAGGGAGCCGGGGCGGTGAGGGGCCCCCCCTGCCCCTGCCGGGGCAGGGGGGGGCGGGGGAGTTTTTTGCCCCTTGCCTAAGGCAGCGGGGGGGGGTAAGGGGCCCTTTCCCCCCCCTGGGCCTGAAGGCATGCAAGGGGGGGTTTAGGCCCTCCCCGCCCCGTGCCCTGAAGGGAGCGGGGCGGTGAAAACCCCTTTCCCCCGGGCCCCTTTCCAGAAGGGGGCGGGGGGGGTGAGGCCCTTTCCCCGCCCCGCCGTGGGCAGGGGGGGGGGGTGAGAATTTTTTGCCCCTTGCCCTAAGGCATGCAGGGGCGGGTTAAAAGGGCCCCCCCGCCCCTTTCCTGAAAAAAACGCGGGGGGGGGTGAGGGCCCCCCCTTCCCCGTGCCGTGGAAAGGGACGCGGGGGGGGGTGGGCCCCCCCCCCTGCCCTTTTCCGTGAAAATCCGGGGGCCCGGGGGGGGCCCCCCCTGCCCCTTGCCGTGAAAGGGAAAGCAGGGGCGGGTGGGGCCCCTTTTCCCCCTTTCCCTTGGGGAGGGGGGGGCCCGGGGGGTTTTCCCCGGGCCCCTTTCCGTGAAGGCATTTTCCCGGGGCGGGGTTTTGGCCCTCCCGCCCCCCTTTCCTGAACCCCGCGGGGGGGGGGTTTAAGCCCCCCCCTTCCCCCTTTCCTGAAGGCAAGCGGGGGGGTGAGGCCCTTCCCCGCCCCGCCCTGGGCAAGGGGGGGGCGGGTTTGGGGTTTTTCCCCGCCCCTTTTCCCTGAACCCCGCAGGGGCCGGGGGAAGGGCCCCCCCTTCCCCTTTTCCATGAAGGACGCGGGGGGGGGTGGGGGCCCTCCCCCCCGTCCGTGAAGCCCCGCAGGGGGGTGAGGCCCCCCCTGCCCCCTTTCCGTGAAGGCAGCAGGGGCGGGGGAGGCCCTCCCTTTCCCCTTGCCCTGAAAGGGAGAGGGGCGGGGGGCCCCCCCTGCCCTTTCCCCGTGGCAGGCGGGGGGGGGTTTGGGTTTTTCCCTTTCCCCCTTTCCGTGAAAGGGAGCAGGGCGGGTAAAGGCCCCCCCCGGGCCCCCTTTCCATGAAAAGGGACGCGGGGGCGGGGGTGAAGGGTTTTCCCCCCCCTTTCCTGAAGGCACGCAGGGGGGGGTGAGGCCTTCCCCGCCCCTTGCCGTGAAGGCAGCAGGGGCGGTTTAGGCCCTCCCGGGCCCCCTTTCCTGAAACCCCGCGGGGCCGGGGGAGGGGCCCCCCCTGGGCCCCCCGTGAAGGGCCCCCGGGGGGGGTTTAAAGGGCCCCCCTTCCCCTGCCCCTTTTAAAGGGGGGGGGGTGGAAAACCCGCCCGGGGGGGGAGGCCCTTCCCCTGGGGCCCCCCCCGCCGGAAGGTCAGGGGGGGTTTTAAATTTTTTTCCCCTTGATTTGGGAAAAGGGGCCACCCTTCCCCCCCTTGCCCAAAAGTAAACAAACGCAGGGGCGGTGGAGGCCTTCCCTTGGGCCAAACCTCAAAAAAAAAAAGGGTTTTAAGGCACGCGGGGGGGGTGAGGCCCTTCCCCCCCCCTTCCCGGGAAAGGAGCGGGGGGGGGTGAGGCCCTCCCTGCCCCTTGGGCCTGAAGGCACGCGGGGGCGGGGGAGGCCCCCCCTGCCCCTTTTGAAAAGGGAAAAGCGGGGGCGGGTTTAGGCCCTTCCTTCCCCTTTCCGTTAAGGCACGCGGGGGCGGGGGGCCTTTCCCGCCCGGTGGGGCCGCAGGCCCCTCCCCCCCATTCCCCTGGGGGCGGGCGGGGCCGGGGGGCGGCGGGAAAGGGGGTTTTGATTTTTTTAAACACCCCGGGGGGGGGTTTTTGGGGGGGCCCTTTTTCCCCCCCTCCTTCTTAACCCAAATTGGGGACCCTTTTTGAGGGGGAAGGGAAGAAAGGGGGGGTGAGGCCCCCAAGCCCCGTGGTAAAGGACAACCTTTTTGGGCCCAAACCCTCCCCCCCTAAGGTTTAGGGGGGGTAGGCCCCCCTTACCCTTGCCTGAAGGCAGCGGGGCGGGGGAGGCCCTCCCCCCCTTGCCTGAAGGCACGCGGGGCGGGTGAGGCCATTTTGCCCCCCTTTCCTAAAAGGGACGCCCGGGGGGGGTGAGGGGCCCCCCCTGCCCCTTGCCCTAAGGCCCCGCAGGGGGGGGTTAAGGCCCTTCCCGCCCCTTTCCGTGAAGGCAGGGGGCGGGGGAAGCCCTTTCTGCCCCTTTTCCTGAAAGGGAGGGGGGGGCGGGGTTTTAGGCCCCTTCCCCGCCCTTTTTCCGGAAGGCCCCGCAGGGGCGGGGGGAGGCTTCCCGCCCCTTTTGTGAAGCCCCGCGGGGGGGGGTGAGGGCCCTTTCCTTTCCCCTTTCCCTGAAGCAGCGGGGGGGGGTTTTAAAACCCCCCCTGCCCCTACCGTGGGAAAGGAAACGGGGGGGGTGAGGGCCCCCCCTGCCCCTTGCCCTGAAGGCAGCGGGGGGTGAGGCCTTCCTGCCCCTTTTTCCGTGAAAGGGATGCGGGGCGGGTGAGGCCCCCCCCTGCCCCCCGCCTTTAAGGCATGCAGGGGGGGGGTGAGGCCCCCCCTGGGCCCCTTTCCGTTAAGGCATGCAGGGGCGGTGAGGCCCTCCCTGCCCTTGCCGTGAAGCATGCAGGGGCGGTGAGGCCCTCCCTGCCCCTCCGTGAAAGGCATGCAGGGGTGGGTGAGGCCCTCCCTGCCCTCCATGAAGGCACGCAGGGGCGGGTGAGGCCCTCCCTGCCCTTGCCATGAAGGCATGCAGGGGCGGGTGAGGCCCTCCCTGCCCTTGCCATGAAGGCATGCAGGGGCGGGTGAGGCCCTCCCTGCCCCTTGCCGTGAAGGCATGCAGGGCGGGTGAGGCCCTCCCTGCCTCCTTGCCTGAAGGCATGCAGGGGCGGGTGAGGCCCTCCCTGCCCCCTTGCCGTGAAGGCACGCAGGGGGCGGGTGATTGAGGCCCTTACATGCCCCTTGCCTGAAGGCACGCGGGGGCGGTGTAGGCCCTCACTGCCCCTTTGCCGTGAAGGCACGCGGGGGCGGGTGAGGCCCTTACATCTGCCCCTTGCCGTGAAGGCCAACGCGGGGGGCGGGTGAGCGCCCTCCCTGCCCTTTGCCGTGAGGCACGCGGGGGCGGGTGAGGCCCTCCATGCCCTTGCCGTGAAGGCACGCGGGGGCGGGTGAGGCCCTCCCTGCCCCTTAGCCGTGAAGGCCGCGGGGGCGGGTGAGGCCTTACAGTTTTTGCCCCTTGCCGTGACAGTCACGCGGCGGGCGGGTGAGGGCCCTCCCCTGCCCCTTGCCGTGAGGCACGCGGGGGCGGGTGAGTCCCTCCCTGCCCATTGCCGTGAAGGCACGCGGGGGAGGGTGAGGCCCTTCCTGCTCCTTGCCGTGAAGGCACGCAAAGGTTGGTGAGGCCCTTCCTGCCCCTTGAAGTGAAGGTATGCAGGGGCGGATGAGGCCCTCCCTGCCCCGTGCCGTGAAGGCATGCAGGGGCGGTAGAGGCCCTCCCTGCCCCTTGCCGTGAAGGCATGCAGGGGCGGGTGAGGCCCTCCTTATCCCTTGCCATGAAGGCATGCGGTGGCGGGTGAGGCCCTTCCTTCTCCTTGCCATGAAGGCACGCTGGGGCGGGTGAGGCCCTCCCTGCCCCTTGCCATAAAGGCACGCGGGGACGGATGAGGCCCTCCCTGCCCCTTGCCCTGAAGGCACGCAGGGGCGGGTGAGGCCCTCCCTGCCCCTTGCCGTGAAGGCATGTAGGGGCGGGGGATGCCCTTCCTGCCCCTTGCCATGAAGGCAGGCTGGGGCGGGTGAGTCCTTCCCTGCCCCTTGCCATGAATGCATGCAGGGGCGGGTGAGGCCCTCCCTGCCCCATGCTGTGAAGGCACGCGGGGGCGGGTGAGGCCCTCCCTGCCCCTTGCCATGAAGGCATGCAGGGGCGTTTGAGGCCCTCCCTGCCCCTTGCCGTGAAGGCATGCGGGGGCGGGTGAGGCCCTCCCTGCCCCTTGTTCGTGAAGCCGCACGCGGGCGGTTTGAGGCCTTCCCTGCCCCTTCGCCGGGAAGGCATGCAGGGGCGGGTTGAGGCCCTTCGCTGCCCCTCGCCTTGAAAGGCATGCAGGGGCGGGTGAGAGGCCTCCCTGCCCGTGCCGTGAGCATTGCAGGGGTGGTAGAGGCCCTCCCTTGCCCCTTGCGTGAAGGCATGCCAGTGGCGGGTTGAGGACCCTCCCTGACCCTTGCCATGAAGGCATTGCTGGGGCGAATGAGGCCCTTCCTTCCCCAAGTGTGAAGGCACACAGGGGCGGTTGAGGCCCTCCCTGCCCCTTGCCAATGAAGGCTTGCAGGGCGGGGTAGGCCTCCCTGTCCCCTTGACGAAAAGGCATGCAGGGTCGGGTGAGGGCCCCCCATGCTATTCCATGAAGCGGCACGCAGGGGCGGGTGGGCCCTCTGCCCTTTGCCGTGAAGGCATGCAGGTGGTTTGGGTGTGTGAAACCCTCCCTGCCCTACGCCGTTTTAAGGCATGCTGGGGTGGGTGAGGCCTCCCTGCCCCTTGCCGTGAAGGATGCAGGGGGGGGGTAGAGGCCTTCCATCCCCCTTGCCATGCAGGCATGCAGGGGCGGTGAGGCCATCCCTGCCCTCTGCCGTGAAGGCATGCAGGGGGCGGGTGAATCCATCCCTGCCCCTTGCAATGAAGACACGCGGGGGCGGGTGAAGGCCCTCTGCCCTTCTGCCGTGAAAGGCATGCAGGGGGGGTGAATCCCTCCCCTGCCTTGCCATGAAGAAACGCGGGGGCGGTGAGGCCCTCCTCTGCCCCTTGCCATTAAGGCACGCGGGGGGGGTGAGGGCACTACTCACCCGCTTCCGTGAAGGAAGCGGGGCTGGCGAGACCCTGCGGGGTGGCGCTGGCGGTGGTCGCCATCGTGGAGGCGGTGGCCTGTAGGACGGTCAGTGAGGATTTTGATTTGATTTTAATATTCTTTACCCCTAATGTTATGGTTTAGGTTCCATTCTTCTTAACTCCAACCTGCACTTCTTAACTCCAAACTTTACGTACTATATTGAGGAATTTAATAATGAAGGCTGTGATGGTCAGAGCAGATGGAGTAAAGACACCTTATGGGTTCCAATCTTCTCAACTCCAACCTATTGGTTGAGGCGAGGTGAGGCCTTACATGCCCCTTGCCGTGAAGGCACGTGGGGGCGGGTGAGGCCCTCCCTGCCCCTTGCCGTGAAGGCACGTGGGGGCGGATGAGGCCCTTCCTGCTCTTTGCCGTGAAGGCACTCAGGGGCGGGTGAGGCCCTTCCTGCCCCTTGCCGTGTAGGAATGCAGGGGCGGGTGAGGCCCTCCCTGCCCCGTGCCGTGAAGCGCAGCAGGGGGCAGGTAGTAGAGGCCCTACCTGCCCCTTACCGTGAAGGCATGCAGGGGCGGTCGAGGCCCTCCCTGCCCCTTGCCATGAAGGCACGCGGGGGCGGGTGAGGCTTTCCCTGCCCCTTGCCATGAAGGCACGCGATGGCGGGTGAGACCCTTCCTTCCTCTTGCCATGAAGGCACGTGGGGGTGGGTGCGGCCTTCCCTGCCCCCTGCCATGAAGACACGTGGGGGCGGGTGAGGCCCTCCCTGCCCCTTGCCGTGAAGGCATGCAGGGGCGGGTGAGGCCCTCCCTGCCCCTTGCCATGAAGGCACGCGTTGGCGGGTGAGGCCTTTCCTTCCCCTTGCCATGAAGGCACGCGTGGGTGGGTGAAGCACTCCCTGCCCCTTGCCATGAAGACACGTGGGGGCGGGTGAGGCCCTCCCTGCCCCTTGCCGTGAAGGCATGCAGGGCGGGTGTGATTGCCCTTCCTGGCATTGCCATGAAGGCACGTGGGGCGGGCGTGAGGCTTCCAATGCCCCTTGCCATGGAAAAGGCCATGCAGGGGCGGGAGGCCCCTCCCTGCCCCATGCCGTGGTAGGCACGCGGGGGCGGGTGAGGCCTCTATTCCCTGCCTTGCCGTGAAGGCATTGCGGGGGCGGGTGAAGGCCCTCCCTGCCCCTTGCTCTTGCGGGGGCGATGAGCCCTCCACCGGCCCCTTTGCCATGCCATGCAGGGTAGGGTGAGGCCCCTCCCTGCCCCTTTTGCCGTGGAAGGCATTTGGCAGGGGGCGGGGTGAGCCCTCCCTGCCCATTGCCGTGAATGCACGCGGGGGCGGGTGAGAGGCTTCCCTGCCCTCTTGCCGTAAAGGCATGCAGGGGCGGGTGAGGCTCTTCGCTGCCCTTTGCCTTGAAGGCATTAGGGGCGATGATGCCTCCCTGCCCCGTGCCGTGAAGGCATGCAGGGGCGGTAGAGGCCCTCCCTGCCCCTTATCGTGAAGGCATGCAGGGGCGGGTGAGGCCCTCCCTGCCCCTTGCCATGAAGGCACGCGGGGGCGGGTGAAGCCCTTCCTTCCCCGTACTCTGAAAGCACGCGGGGGCGGGTGAGGCCTCCCTGCCCCTTCGCCGTGAAGGCATGCAGGGGCGGTGAGGCCCTCCCTGCTCTGCCCTGACAGGCAAGCGGGGGGCGGGTGAGGACTCCCTGCCCCTGCCATGAAGGGCACGGCGGGTGCGGGGAGTCCCTCCCTGAACCTTTTCGTGAAGGCATGCTGGAGTGGGTGAGGGCATTCCCGCCCCCTTGCCATTAAAGGATGCAGGGGGCGGGTGAGGCCCCTCCCTGCCCCCATGCCGTGAAGGCACGCGGGGGCGGTTGAGGCCCTCCATGCCTTGCCGTGAAGGCATGCAGGGCCGGGTGAAGGCCATCCGCCCATTGACATGAAGGCACGCAAGGGCGGAGAGGCCCTCCCTCGCCCTAGCCAGGAAGGGCAGCAGGGGCGGGGGTGATGCCTCCCTGCCCCTTGCCATGAAGGCACGCGGGGGCGGGTGAGGCCTTCCTTCCACATGCCAGTGAAGGCATGCAGGGGCGGGTGAGGCCCCATCCCTGCCCCGTGCACGTGAAGGCACGCGGGGACGGGTGAGACCTCCTCCCTGCCCTTGCGTGAAGGCATTCAAGGCGCGGGTGAGGGCCGTCCCTGCCCCTTTGCCGGAAGCATGCAGGGGTGGGTGAGAGAACCTCCCTTGCCACTTGCCGTAAGCATGAAGGGGCGGGTGAGGCCCTCCCTGCCTCCTGCCGTGAAGGCACGCAGGGGCGGGTTGAGGCCTTCATGCCCCATGCCGTGAAGGCACGCGGGGGCGGGTGAGGCCCTCCCTGCCCCGTGCCGTGAAGGTACGCGGGGGCGGGTGAGGCCTTCCCTGCCCCTTGCCGTGAAGGCATGCAGGGGCGGGTGAGGCCCACCCTACCCCTTGCCGTAAAGGCATGCAGGGGCGGGAGAGGCCCTCCCTGCCCCTTGCCGTGAAGGCATGCAGGGGCGGTTGAGGCCCTCCCTGCCCCGTGCCGTGAACGCATGCAGGGGCCGGTGAAGCCCTCCCTGCCCGTTGCCATGAAGGCACGCGGGGGCGGGTGAGGCCCTTCCTGCCCCAAGCCGTGTCGGCAGGCGGGGGCGGGTGGATTTCCCTGACCCTTGCGTGAAAGGAATGCAAGAGGCGGGGTTAAGGGCCCTCCCTGCCCCTTGCCATGAAAGCACGCGGGGGCGGGTGATCACTCCCTTCCCCGGCCGTGAAGGCACGCAGGGGCGGGTTGAGGCCCTCCTGCCCTTGCCGTTGAAGGCCTGCAGGGGCGGGTGAGGCCCTCCCGCCCCTTGCCGTTGAAGGCATGGCAGGGGCGGGTGAGGCCCGTCCGCCCCATGCCGTGTCGGGCAGGCTCTGGGGGGGGAGGTGTGAAGATTTTCCCTGCCCTTGCCGTGAAGGCATGGCAGAGGCGGGTAAGGCCCTCCATGCCCCTTGCCGTGAAGGCATGCAGGGCGTGGTTGAGGCCTCCTGCCCCCGATGCCTGTGAAACGCATGCAGGGGCCGGTGAAGCCCTCCCTGCCCGTTGCCATGAAGGCACGCGGGGGCGGGTGAGGCCCTTCCTGCCCCAAGCCGTGTCGGCAGGCGGGGGCGGGTGAGATTTTCCCTGCCCCTTGCCGTGAAGGCATGCAGAGGCGGGTAAGGCCCTCCCTGCCCCTTGCCATGAAAGCACGCGGGGGCGGGTGATGCCCTCCCTTCCCCGTGCCGTGAAGGCACGCAGGGGCGGGTGAGGCCCTCCCTGCCCCTTGCCGTGAAGGCATGCAGGGGCGGGTGAGGCCCTCCCTGACCATGCCGTGAAGGCTGCAGCGGCGGTGTGAGGCCCTTCATGCCCCATGCCGTTGTCGGACAGGCCGGGGTCGGTGGAGATTTTCCCTGCCCCTGTGCCGTGAAGGCATGCAGAGCGGGTAAGGCCATTCCCTGCCCTTGCCATGAAGGAACGACGGGGGCGGGTGATGCCCTACCTTCCCCGTGCCGTGAAAAGGCACGCAGGGGGGGTGAGGCCCTCCTGCCCTTGGCGTGGAAGGCATGCAGGGGCGGTTGAGGCCCTCCCTGCCCCTTGCCGCGTGAACACATGCAGGGGCGGTTGAGGCCTCCCTACGCCCGTTGCCATGAAGGCACGCGGGGGCCGGGTGAGGGAGGCCCTCCCTTGCCCCGCTACAGTGGATAGCCTCGCGGGGGGGTGAGGCCTTCCCTGCCCCTTGCCGTGAAGGCATGCAGGGGCGGGTGAGGCCCTCCCTGCCCCTTGCCATGAAGGCACGCAGGGGCGGGCGAGGCCCTCCCTGCCCCTTGCCATGTAGGCACGCAGGGGCGGGTGAGGCCTTCCCTGCCCCTTGCCGTGAAGGCATGCAGGGGCGGGTGAGGCCGTCCCTGCCCCTTGCCATGAAGGCACGCGGGGACGGGTGAGGCTTTCCCTGCCCCTTGCCATGAAGGCACGCAGGGGCGGGTGAGGCCTTCCCTGCCCCTTGCCGTGAAGGCATGCAGGGGCGGGTGAGGCTCTCCCTGCCCCTTGCCATGAAGGCACGCGGGTGCGGGTGAGGCCCTCCCTGCCCCTTGAAATGAAGGCACGCGGGGGCGGGTGAGGCCCTCCTTCACCCGTGCCGTTAAGGCACGCGGGGCTAGCGAGACTCTGCGGTGGCGCAGGCCTGTCGCCATCGTGGAGGCGGTCGCCTGGAGGACGGTCAGGGAGGATTTTGATTTGATTTTAATATTCTTTACCCCTAATGTTATGGTTTAGGTTCCATTCTTCTTAACACCAACCTGCACTTCTTAACTCCAAACTGTACATACTATATTGAGGGTGCATGAAGAAGGCTGTGATGGTTAGAGCAGAATGAATAAAGACACCTTATGGGTTCCAATCTTCTCATCTCCAACCTAATTGGTTGAGGCGAGGTGAGGCCCTCCTGCCCCTTCCGTGAAGGCAGCGGCGGGCGGGTGGAGAGCCCTCCTGGCCCCTGCCGTGAAGGCACGCGGGGGCGGGTGAGGCCCTCCCTGCCCTTGCCGTGAAGAGCACGCAGGGGGGCGGGTGAGGAATACAATGCCCCTTGCCGTGAAGGCACGTGGGGGCGGGTGAGGCCCTCCCTGCCCCTTGCCCGTGAAAGGCACGCGGGGGGCGGGTGACTGAGGCACTCCATGCCCCTTGACGTGAAGGCAACGCGGGGGCGGTGTGAAGGCACTCCCCTGCCTTGCCGTGATAGGCACGACGGGGGCGGGTGAGTCCCTCCCCTGCCCCATTGCGTGAAGGCACGCGGGGGAGGGTGAGGCCCTCTGCTCCTTGCCGGAAGGCACGCAAAGGTTGGTGAGGCCCTTCCTGCCCCCTGAAAGTGAAGAGGTATGAGGGGCGGATGAGGCCCTCCCGCCCCGTGCCGTGAAGGCATGCAGGGGCTCGGTAGGAGGCCCTCCCTGCCCCTTGCGTTGAAGAAGGGCATGCAGGGGCGGGTGAGGCCTCCTTTTATCCCTCTTGACAGAAGGCATGCGGTGGCGGGTGAGGCCCTTCCTTCTCTTGCATGGAAGGCAGCTGGGGGGGTGAGCCCTCCCTGCCCGCCATAAACGGCACGCGGGGACGGAGAGGCCACTCCTGCCCCTTGCCTGAAGGCACGCAGGGGCAGGGTGAGGCCCTCCTGCCCTCTTGCCGTGAAGGCATGGGGGCGGGGGATGCCCTCCTGGCCCCTGCCATGAAGGCAGGCTGGGGGGGTGAGTCCTTCCTTGGCCCCTTGCACATGAATGCATGCAGGGGCGGGGTGAGGCCCTCGCCCCATGCTGTGAAGGCACGCTGGGGGCGCGTGAGGCCCTCCTGCCCCTGCCATGAAGGCAGCAGGGGCGTTTGAGGCCCTCCAGCCCCTTACGTGAAGGCAGGCGGGGGCGGGTGAGGCCCTCCCGCCCCTTGTCGTGAAGGCACGCGGGTGCGCGGTGAGGCTCCCTGCCCCTTGCCGTGAAGGCTATGCAGGGGCGGGTTGAGGCCTTCGCTGCCCTCGCCTTGAAGGCATGCATCTGGGGCGGGTGAGGCCCTCCCTGCCCCGATGCCGTGAAGGAATGCAGGGTGTGTAGAGAGGCCCTCCCGGCCCCATTGCAGGAAGCATGCAGTGGCGGGTGAGGACCTCCCTGCCCCGTGCCATGAAGCATGCTGGGGCGAATGAGGCCCTTCTTCCCCAAGCTGTGAAGGCACACAGGGGCGGTTGACGGCCCTCCTGCCCCTTGCCATGAAGGCTTGCAGGGGGCCGGGTTAGGCTCCCTGCCACCTTGAACGAAAGGCATGCAGGGTCGGGTGAGGCCACCCTGCTACTTGCCATGAAGGCACGCAGGGACGGGTGAGGCCCTCCTGCCCTTTGCCGTGAAGCATGCAGGTGCGGTGAAACCCTCCCTGCCCCTACCGTTAAGGCAGCTGGGGTGGGTGAGGCCTCCCGCCCTTGCCGTGAAGGCATGCAGGGGCGGAGTGAGGCCTTCACTCCCCCTTGCCATGAAGGACATTGCAGGGGCGGGTGAGGCACTCCCTGCCTCTGCCGTGATTGAAGGCATGCAGGGGCTGGTGAATCCCTCCCTGCCCCTTGCAATGAAGACAGCGGGGCGGGTGAGGCCCTCTGACCTCTGCGTTGAAGGCATGAAGGGGCGGGTGAATCCCTCCGTGCCCCTTGCCATGAAGAAACGCGGGGGCGGGTAGGCCCTCTCTGCCCTTGCCATTAAGGCACGCGGGGGCGGGTGAGCCACTCCTTCACCCGTTCACGTTGAAGGCACGCGGGGGCTGGCGAGACCCCTTGCGGTGGCGCTGTCCGGTGGTCGCCCCAATCAGTGGAGGCGTGGCCGGTAGGACGGTTCCAGTGAGATTTTGATTTGATTTAATATTCTTTAACCTAAATGTTAATGGTTTAGGTTCCATTCTTCTTAACTCCAACCTGCACTTCTTAACTCCAAACTTTACGTACTATATTGAGGAATTTAATAATGAAGGCTGTGATGGTCAGAGCAGATGGAGTAAAGACACCTTATGGGTTCCAATCTTCTCAACTCCAACCTATTGGTTGAGGCGAGGTGAGGCCTTACATGCCCCTTGCCGTGAAGGCACGCGGGGGCGGGTGAGGCCCTCCCTGCCCCTTGCCGTGAAGGCACGTGGGGGCGGATGAGGCCCTTCCTGCTCTTTGCCGTGAAGGCACTCAGGGGCGGGTGAGGCCCTTCCTGCCCCTTGCCGTGTAGGAATGCAGGGGCGGGTGAGGCCCTCCCTGCCCCGTGCCGTGAAGGCATGCAGGGGCGGTAGAGGCCCTCCCTGCCCCTTACCGTGAAGGCATGCAGGGGCGGTCGAGGCCCTCCCTGCCCCTTGCCATGAAGGCACGCGGGGGCGGGTGAGGCTTTCCCTGCCCCTTGCCATGAAGGCACGCGATGGCGGGTGAGACCCTTCCTTCCTCTTGCCATGAAGGCACGCGGGGCGTGGGTGCGGCTTTCCTGCCCCCGCCCTGAAGACCACGTAGGGCGGTTGAGGCACTCCCCCCTGCCCTTCTTGCCGTGAAGGCATGAAGGGGCGGGTGACGGCCCCTCCTGCCCATTGCCATGAAGGCACGCGTTGCGGGGTGAGGACTTTCCTTCCCATTGCCATGAGGCACGCTGTGGGATGGGTGAAGACCCTGCCCATTGCCATGAAGACACGGGGGGCGGGTAGGCCCCTCCCTGCCGCTTGCGTGAAGGCATTGCAGGGGCGGGTGATGCCCTTCCTGCTCCTTGCCATGAAGGCACGAGGGCGGGTGAGGCCCTTCCATGCCCCCTTGCATGAAGGCATGCAGGGGCGGTGAGGCCCTCCCGCCAGCCGTCCGTAGGCACGGCGGGGGCGGTGAGGCTCCCTGCCCCTTGCCGTGAAGGCATGCGGGGGCGGGTGAGGCCCTCCATGCCCCTTGCATGCGGGGGCGGATGAGGCCCTCCCTAGCCCCTGCCATGCCATGCTAGGGTTAGGCGTGAGTGAGGCCCTCCCTGCCCCCTGCGTGTGAAGGCAGCAGGGGCGGGGGAGGCCCCCTCCCTTGCCCCTTGCCGTGAAGGCACGCGGGGGCGGGTGAGGCTTTCCCTGCCCTTGCCGTAAAGGCATGCAGGGGGGCGAGGTGCAGGCCTTCGCTGCCCCTTGCCCTTGAAGGATGTACGGGGCGGATGAGGCCCTCCCTGGCCCAGTGCCGTGAGGCATGCAGGCGGCGGTAGAGGCCCTCCCTGCCCCTTATCGGAAGGCATGGCAGGGCGGTGTGAGGCCCGCCTGCCCCTTGCCATGTGAAGGCACGCGGGGCGGGTGAAGCCTTCCTTCCCCGTTACTCTGAAGGCACGCGGGCGGCGGGGTGAGGCCAGTCCTGCCCTGCCGTGAAGGCATACAGGGGCGGATGAGGCCCTCTCTGCCCCTTGCCATGAAGGCACGCAGGGGCGGGTGAGGCCCTCCCTGCCCCTTGCCATGAAGGCACGTAGGGGCGGGTGAGGCCCTCCCTACCCCTTGCCGTGAAGGCATGCAGGGGCGGGTGAGGCCTTCCCTGCCACTTGCCGAAAAGGCATGCAGGGGCGGGTGAGGCCCTCCCTGCCCCTTGCCATGAAGGTACGCAGGGGCGGGTGAGGCCCTCCCTGCCCCTTGCCGTAAAGAGCAAAAATTTTCCAGTGCGGGTGAGGTCCCCTGCCCCGGGACCGTGAAGGCATGCTGGCGTGGGTGACGGCCCTCCCTGCCCCTTGCCATGATGGCCTGCAGAGGGGGTGAGGGCCTCCCTGCCTATGACGTCAAGGCAATGCAGGGGATGGGGGAGGCCCTTCATGCCCTTGACATGACAGGTATGCAGGGGTTGGGGCAGGCCCATCCCAGCCTCTGACGTTGAAGGCATGCAGGGGCGGGTGAAGCCCTCCCTGTCCCTTGCAATGAAGGCACGCGGGGGCGAATGAGGCCCTTCCTGCCCCATGCCATGAAGAAACGCGGGGGCGGGTGCGGCCCTCCTTCACCCGTGCCGTGAAGGCACGCGGGGCTGGCGAGACCCTGCGGTGGCGGTGGCTGTGGTCGCCATCGTGGAGGCGGTGGCCTGGAGGACGGTCAGGGAGGATTTTGATTGATTTTATATTTCTTTACCCTAATGTTATGGTTTAGGTCTCATTCTTCGAACTCCAACATGCACTCTTAACTCCAAAACTGTAAGTACTATTTTGAGGGTGCATGTAAACGAAGGCTGTGATGGTTAGAGCAGATGGAGTAAAGACACCTTATATGGGTTCCAATCTTCTTCAACTCCATACCTATTGGTTGAGGCGAGTTGCGAGGCCCTCCCTGCCCCTGCCGTGAAGGCACGCGGGGGCGGGTGAGGCCCTCCCTGCCCCTTGCCGTGAAGGCACGCGGGGGCGGGTGAGTCCATCGTTGCCCCTTGCCGTGAAGGCACGCGGGGGCGGGTGAGGCCCTTCCTGCTCCTTGCCGTAAAGGCACGCAGGGGCGGGTAATGCCCTTCCTGCCCCATGCCGTGAAGACACGCGGAGGCGGGTGAGACCCTCTCTGCCCCTTGCCGTGAAAGCACGCGGGGGCGGGTGAGGCCCTTCCTGCTCCTTGCCGTGAAGGCACGCAGGGGCGGGTGAGGCTCTCCCTGCCGCTTGATGTGAAGCCACGCGGGGGCGGGTGAGACCCTTCCTGCCCCATGCCGTGAAGGCACGCGGGGGCGGGTGAGACCCTCCCTGCTTCGTACCGTGAAGGAATGCGGGGGCGGGTGAGGCCATCCCTGCCCCTTGCCGTGAAGGCATGCAGGGGCGAATGAGGCCGTACCTGCCCCTTGCCGTGAAGGCATGCGGGGCGGGTGAGGCCCTCCCTGCCCCTTGCCGTGAAGGCATGCAGGGGCGGGTGAGGCCCTCCCTGCCCCTTGCCGTGAAGGCATGCAGGGGCGGGTGAGGCCCTCCCTGCCCCTTGCCGTGACCGTGACCGTGACCTCCCTGCCCCTTGCCGTACCATATCTGACCCGCGGTCAGATATGGTAGTGAGGTCGAGGCTGAGGAGATAATTAGAGCCGTTAGACAGGGAAGTGAGGTCAGGGCTGAGGAGGTAATTAGAGAGGTTAGAAGGGGAAGTGAGGTCGGAGCCGAGGAGGATTATACCTCATTTGTAAGGAATATAATTGACGGACAGAAAAGAAATATTCCTTATAGGGAGATAAGGTCCAGAAGGAGTGATCCAAAATGGATGACCACCAAGTTAAAACACAACATTGGAGTAAAAAGAAACATTTATTTAAGGTTCAAGGCAGGATTGGTAAACAAAGAACAGTATAACGTGATGGCGAGGACAGTGAAGAAGTTAACTCGAGTTGCTAAGAACAATTATGAGATTAAAGTAGCAGAACAGGCGAAAGGTGACCTAAAGGGGTTCTATCAGGTTTATAAAACAAAGACAAGGGAATTAGTTGGGCCGTTAAGGTTAGGACAGGGTGAGGTCTTAAATACGGATGAGGATATGTGTAGGAGTCTAAATGATTATTTCTCAAGTGTTTTTACGGAGAAGGATACACAGACGATACCTGATAGTGAACAGATGTTCAAAGGAAGCGATGAGGAGAAACTCAAAGATATTGTGATAACTAGGGAAATGGTGGAGGAGGGTATAGAAAAAATGAAAACATTTAAATCGCCAGGACCAGATGAAGTGTATCCCAGGGTATTAAAGAAATGCAAGGAGGTTGTTAGTGAGTCGTTAGTGCACATTTTTAGGAAATCGGTTGAGATAGGCGATGTGCCATTATTGTGGAGGAAAGGAAATGTTGTTCCCATATCTAAGAAGGGAGACAGAGGACTAAAGTCAAATTATCGACCCGTAAGTCTAACATCAGTGGTGGGTAAATTATTGGAATCTATTATTGCAAAAAACATTAGAGAGCACTTAGATAAACATTGTTTGATCAATGATTCACAATATGGATTCACCGAGGGTAGGTCATGTCTCACCAATTTATTGAGTTTTTATAGGAAAGTTTATGAGACGGCAGATAATGATAAGGATTATGATATAATATATCTGGACTTTAGTAAGGCATTTGACAAAGTACCACACGAGCGACTCTTAAATAAGGTTAGGGCTCATGGTATATTTGGGAAGGTTCTTCATTGGATCAGAGCTTGGCTAAGTAATAGGCAACAAAAGGTTACAATTAATGGTTCCAAATCTGAATGGGGACTGGTGACAAGTGGAGTTCCACAAGGGTCTGTTTTGGGCCTATTACTATTTTTGATTTACATCAACGACTTGGATAGTGGGATTAGCAGTGATATCAGCAAGTTTGCTGATGATACTAAGTTAGGTAGGATTAGTGGATCACAGTCTGACGTAAACATATTGCAGGGAGACTTAGATAAACTTAACGAGTGGGCAGTCAGATGGCAGATGGAATTTAATATTGATAAATGTAGCGTTATGAATGTTGGTAGAAGAAACCCTGGTAATAGATACACCATAAGCAATGTATCGCTGAAAAGATCAGAAGGTGAAAAAGATCTTGGAGTGAGGGTGAGCCCAGACCTCCGACCTAGGAAACAATGTATTGAGGCCAGAAATAGAGCTAATAGAGTATTAGGACTCATTACCAGAAGTGTTAAAAGTAGAAGTGCGGAAGTTATTCTAAAGCTTTATCTGGCTCTAGTCAGGCCTCACCTAGACTATGCAGTTCAGTTTTGGTCTCCGTATTACAGGATGGATATAGTGTTGTTAGAAAAAGTGCAGAGAAGGATGACCAAAATGATACAAGGGATGCGTAACTTTAGTTATGAGAGGAGATTGAAGTTATTAAAATTACACTCACTCGAGAGACGCAGAGTAAGGCGCGATCTGATAGAAGTTTTTAAGTGGATAAAGGGATTTAATAAAGGAGAGGTAGGAAAAGTTCTTACGGCTTTTAACCAGGGTAGAACAAGAAGTAACGGATTCAAGCTGGAAAAACGTAGATTTAGAAAGGAAATAGGGAAAAACTGGTTCACAAATAGGGTGGTGAATGAATGGAATGGTCTCAGTAGACAGGTAGTTAGTGCTGAGTCATTGGGGAGCTTTAAAGGGGAGCTGGATAGGTTCATGGATGGGGATGAAAGGTGGATGTAGGTAATGTTAGGTGACAGGAACTACCACGTGTAGGCCTCGCGGCCTCTTGTAGCTTCCTTATTTTCTTATGTTCTTATGTGAAGGCATGCGGGGGCGGGTGAGGCCGTCCCTGCCCCTTATCATGCAGGCATGCAGGGGCGGGTGAGGCCCTCCCTGCCCCTTGCCGTGAAGGCACGCGGGGGCGGGTGAGGCCCTCCCTGCCCCTTGCCGTGAAGGCATGCGGGGGCGGGTGAGGCCCTCCCTGCCCCTTGCCGTGAAGGCATGCGGGGGCGGGTGAGGCCCTCCCTGCCCCTTGCCGTGAAGGCATGCAGGGGCGGGTGAAGCCCTCCCTGCCCTTGCCATGAAGGCACGCGGGGGCGGGTGAGGCCCTCCCTGCCCCTTGCCATGAAGGCACGCAGGGGCGGGTGAGGCCCTTCCTGCCCCTTGCCGTGAAGGCACGCAGGGGCAGATGAGGCCCTCCCTGCCCCTTGTCGTGAAGGCATGCAGGGGCGGGTGAGGCCCTTCCTGCCCCTTGCCATGAAGGCACGCAGGGGCGGTTGAGGCCCTCCCTGCCCCTTGCCATTAAGGCTCGCGGGGGCGGGTGAGGCCCTTCCTGCCCCTTGCCATGAAGGCACGCGGGGGCGGTTGAGGCCCTCCCTGCCCCTTGCCATTAAGGCACGCGGGGGCGGGTGAGGCCCTTCCTGCCCCTTGCCATGAAGGCACGCGGGGGCGGGTGAGGCCCTCCCTGCCCCTTGCCGTAAAGGCACACGAGGGTGGGTGAGGCCATCCATGCCCCTTGCTGTGAAGGCACGCAGGCGCCGGTGAGGCCCTCCCTGCCCCGTGCTGTGAAGGCACGCGGGGGCGGGTGAGGCCCTCCCTGCCCCTTGCCGTGAAGGCACGCGGGGGCGGGTGAGGCCCTCCCTGCCCCTTGCCGTGAAGGCATGCAGGGGCGGGTGAGGCCCTCCCTGCCCCTTGCCATGAAGGCACGCGGGGGCGGGTGAGGCCCTCCCTGCCCCGTGCCGTGAAGGCACGCGAGGGCGGGTGAGGCCTTCCCTGCTCCTTGCCGTGAAGGCACGCGATGGCGAGTGAGGCCTTCCCTGCTCCTTGCCGCGTGAAGGCATGCAGGGGCGGGTGAGGCCTTCCCTGCCCCTTGCCATGAAGGCATGCAGGGGGGGGTGAGGCCATCCCTGCCCCTTGCCATGAAGGCACGTAGGGGCGGGTGAGGCCCTCCCTGCCCCTTGCCGTGAAGGCATGCAGGGGCGGGTGAGGCCCTCCCTGCCTCTTGCCGTGAAGGCACGCAGGGGCGGGTGAGGCCCTTCCTGCCCCATGCCGTGAAGGCACGCGGGGGCGGGTGAGGCCCTCCCTGCCCCGTGCCGTGAAGGCACGCGGGGGCGGGTGAGGCCTTCCCTGCCCCTTGCCGTGAAGGCATGCAGGGGCGGGTGAGGCCCTCCCTACCCCTTGCCGTGAAGGCATGCAGGGGCGGGTGAGGCCCTCCCTGCCCCTTGCCGTGAAGGCATGCAGGGGCGGGTGAGGCCCTCCCTGCCCCGTGCCGTGAAGGCACGCGGGGGCGGGTGAGGCCCTTCCTTCCCCATGCCGTGAAGAAACGCGGGGGCGGTTGAGACCCTCCCTACCTCCTGCTGTGAAGGCATGCAGAGGCGGGTAAGGCCCTCCCTGCCCCGTGCCGTGAAGGCACGCAGGGGCGGGTGAGGCCAAAGCCGTCTGTATGTAAAAGCCTGCGCCTGGGAGAGCGAGATGGACGTGACGTCAGTAGCAGAGTCTGCTATGCGAGTCAGTAGGAGCCGAGCTTTCTGCGTGTGAGGATGTACGGGGCGGTACGGCTCTCATTGCACCCACCTTTCACCCACTGTTAACTCTTCGCCATTTTACATGGAGAATATGAATAGAAGCGGAATTTAATTCGCTTTCCATTGATATATTTCGTTTACTGATAAATGAATTGGCAGCATGCATAAATTAGCGTTAGCTAAATACATAACATCATGAAATCGGGTAATTTCCTATCTAATATATGTTTATCAGTATAAAAGATATACTGTTATCTTTGGAAATGTTTGTTCTATAATATTATCAAATAAAAAACCGTAAAACACACTAAAGAAATGCCATTATGAGACTCAAGAAATATGCATGAACTTAAACTCTTCGCCATTTAATATTTTGCTCGAAAATATTTTACATGGAGAATATCAATAAAAGCTGAATTTAATTAGCTTTCCATTGATATATTTTGTTTTCTGATAAATGAATTAGAACCATACATACATTAGCGTTAACTAAATAAATAACATCATCAATCGGGAAAAATTACCCGATTTCATGATCCTTTTAGTTAGTTAACGCTAATTTATGTATGGTTCTAATTCATTTATCAGAAAACGAAATATAGCAATGGAAAGCTAATTAAATTCCGCTTCTATTGATATTCTCCATGTAAAATGTTTTTGAGCAAAATATTAAATGGCGAAGAGTTAAAGTTCATGCATATTTCTTGAGAGTCTCATAATGGCATTTCTTTAGTCTGTTTTACGGTTTTTTATTTGATAATATTATAGAATAAACATTTCCGAAGATAACAATATATCTTTTATACTGATAAACATATAATTAGGTAGGAAATTACCCGATTTCATGATGTTATGTATTTAGTTAACGCTAATTTATGCATGCTGCTAATTCATTTATCAGAAAACAAAATATAGCAATGGAAAGCTAACTAAATTCCGCTTCTATTGATGTTATCCATGTAAAATGTTTCGAGAAAAATATTAAATGGTGAAGAGTTTAAGTTCATGCATATTTCTTGAGAGTCTCATAATGGCATTTCTTTAGTGTGTTTTACGGGTTTTTATTTGATAATATTATAGAACAAACATTTCCGAAGATAACAATATATCTTTTATACTGATAAACATATAATTAGGTAGGTAAACTTGTCATCTCGGTGGCCTCGTACAGACTCAGTCCGTGACGTCATAAATCTCAGGCGCAGGCCTTTATAGATTGAGACGGCCTTGGTGAGGCCCTCCCTGCCCCGTGCCGTGAAGGCATGCGGGGGCGGGTGAGGCCCTCCCTGCCCCTTGCCGTGAAGGCATGCAGGGGCGGGTGAGTCCCTCCCTTCCCCTTGCCGTGATGGCATGCAGGGGCGGTTGAGGCCCTCCCTGCCCCTTGCCGTGAAGGCATGCAGGGGCGGGTGATGCCCTCCCTGCCCGTTGCCATGAAGGCATGCGGGGGCGGGTGAGGACCTCCCAGCCCCGTACCGTGAAGGCACGCGGGGGCGGGTGAGGCCTTCCCTGCCCTTGCCTGAAGGCATGCAGGGGCGGGTGAGGCCCTCCCTGCCCCTTGCCGTGAAGGCATGCAGGGATGGGGGAGGCCCTCCCTGCCCCTTGCCACGAAGGCACGCAGGGGCGGGTGAGGCTTTCCCTGCCCTTTGCCGTGAAGGCATGCAGGGGCGGGTGAGGCCCTCCCTGCCCCTTGCCATGAAGGCACGCGGGGGCGGGTGAGGCTTTCCCTGCCCCTTGCCGTGAAGGCATGCAGGGGCGGGTGAGGCCCTCCCTGCCCCTTGCCATGAAGGCACGCGGGGCGGGCTAGGCCCTCCCTGCCCCTTGCCATGAAAGGCACGCGGGGGCGGGTGAGGCCCTCCCTGCCCCGTGCCGTGAAGGCTCGCGGGGGCGGGTGAGGCCCTCCCTGCCCCGTGCCGTGATGGCACGCGGGGGCGGGTGAGGCCCTCCCTGCCCCTTGCCGTGAAGGCATGCAGGGGCGGGTTAGGCCCTCCCTGCCCCTTGCCGTAAAGGCATGCTGGGGCGGGTGAGGCCCTCCCTGCCCCTTGCCGTGAAGGCATGCAGGGGCGGGTGAGGCTCTCCCTGCCCCTTGCCATGAAGGCACGCGGGGGCGGGTGAGGCCCTCCCTGCCCCTTGCCATGAAGGCACGCGGGGGTGGGTGAGGCCCTCCCTGCCCGTGCCGTGAAGGCACGCGGGGGCGGGTGAGGCCCTCCCTGCCCCGTGCCGTGAAGGCATAGGATTACATAGGAATAACAGACACCAGGAGACCTATTGGTCCATAGCGAGGGTATCTGCTGAACTACATACTACTAACTATCAACTACTTGTAAGAAAACAGTTGGAAAATGATACCATGTCCCTAAAGAGAATAGGAACATGGAAGTTTCATAGTGCAGAATGATAGGGTATGAAAATAACTAACTACAACTACCACTACCACTACAACTAATCGATACGGGGGACTAGATACGAATTCGCACTATCAATACCCATTTACTTTACAGTGCGCGTCAAGTCTGTTTTTGAATGTAGTTATTGTGCTGCTCCGACAACATTTGCTGGTAACTTGTTCCATCGTTCAACGACTCTAACATTGAAATAATTTTTACGGAGATCGGTGATGCAACGTTGACCGTTTAGTTTTAAACCATTATTTCTTGTTGTCACTTGAGTTGAAAGCTCGAATAGTTTCTCTTGATTAGTGACATCAAACCTTTTAGGATCTTAAAGGTTTTTATCAAGTCCCCACGGATTCTACGATCCTTTGAGGAAAACATATTAAGTTTCCGCATTCTCTTTTCATAAGATGAATTTCGCAGAGATGGAATTTGTTTGGTTGCTCTTCTTTGCACTGATTCCAATTTGGCTTGATCTTTTACGAAACAGGGCGACCAGAATTGAACGGCATATTCCAAGTGTGGCCTAACCAAGGACGTGTATAATTGTGTCATTACTTTCGGAGTTTTATGTTCAAAGTTACGTTTAATAAAGCCCAACATCATATTTGCCTTTTTTACTGGCAGCTAGGCAATGCGGACTGGTTTTCAGATCATTACTGATGATGACACCTAAATCCTTTTCCTGCTGTACTTCAGTTAACGATTTATTTTGCATTTGATAGTTATATTTGAGGTTATCGTTGCCTATATGCATTACTTTACATTTATCGGAATTGAATTTTAATAGCCATTTATCACTCCAATCTGATAGTTTGTCGAGATCACTTTGTATGAGTTCGCAGTTTCTCTAGTATATGCTTTACCGCCTAATTTGGTGTCATCTGCAAATTTCGATATTTTAGATACAAGTCCGCAGTCCAGATCGTTGATATATATCAGAAAAAGAGTAGGACCCAAGACCGAGCCCTGAGGCACCCCACTAGTAACATCTAACCAATCAGATGCCTCGCCATTTATTACTACCCGTTGTTTACGATTTGAAAGCCAATCGCCATCCATGAACATAATTGCTCTCCTAAGCCATGTGCCCTTAGTTTGGTCAAAAGTCGCTTATGGGGAACTGTATCGAAGGCTTTCTGAAAATCAAGGTATATTACATCAGAGGGAATTTTAGCGTCCCAGTTTGAATAAATGACATTAAAAAAATCCAGTAGGTTTGTTAAGCAGGATCTCTTATTTCGAAATCCATGCTGGGAGTTTAGTATTGAGTTATTTTCATCGAGAAAAGACACTATTTTATCCCGCAATATTTTCTCAAATAGTTTAACAATCACGGACGTTAGACTAATTGGGCGATAATTACTTGCGAGGCTCTTACTCCCTTTCTTGAATATCGGTGTAACATTAGCTAATTTCCACATACTAGGAACATTTTTGTCACTTAGCGATTTATTGAAAATAATCTTTAATGGGAGCGAAAGTTGACTGTGACATTCGCGAAGTAGTCGCGGCGAGATTTCGTCCACCCCACGGATTTTGCTGGGTCAAGTTTCAGCAAATACTTTGATATTTCGTCTACTGTTATCTCTCCTATTACCAGTCTATCCCTTTCGAGTCCTGCATACATGTTTACTGGTTCTGGTAATGGAGCTTCGTCTTCTTTAATAAATACCGTATTAAAGTATTCATTGAGTACGAACGCCATACTCTTATTATCATTTGCCAAGATATTATTATTATCTTTCAGTGGCCCAATACTTGTTTTGACGTTTTTCTTACTTCGAACGTATTGAAAGAACCTTTTCGGGTTTGATTTGGATTCCTTTGCAATTTTTTCTTCATACTCGCGCTTTTTAGACTTAATTAGTCCTTTGCAGCGACGTTTTACGTCGTTGTATTCTCTAGAATCGCAGTCTGCATTTGATCGTTTGTAAACTTTATACGCTCGGCGCTTTCTGTCAATGATTTGTTGGATCTCATTATTCATCCAACTTGGTCTGTTTATGTTATTCAAACGTTTTCTTACCATGGGAACATGTTTTTCCACCACCGATTGGAGTTTATTTGTGAATACATTACACATGTTTTCGGCGTTATTACCATTTAGTAGGTCAATCCATTCAACTTCGCTTAGTACCCTGCTGATCTTCGTGAAATCTGCTTTATTATAATTTGGGACTAGTAACCGATTTTCTGTGATATCTACATTGCAATTTATGCCGCATCTGATTAGCCTGTGATCACTGTTTGCCAAATGTTCACCTATATCGCAGTAATCAATCAGATCAATGTCGGTAGTGAAAACTAAATCTAGGATACTATTATCCCTTGTAGGCTCACGGACCACCTGATTTAAATATACTTCGTTCACCATATCAAGCAATCGCATACCTTCTCTATCAGCAGAATTATTATTCCAGTTTATACGAGGTAGGTTAAAATCTCCACAAATAATTGTATCGTTATTATCGTTCACAACTGACTTTATCTCGTCATACAGGAGGCAATCTACTTCCGCATTAGATTTGGGAGGACGATATATTGTCCCAATAGTTAGCAATTTACCGTTTAGCTTAATCTTTGCGTAGACTGAGTCATAATGATCTTTGTTTACTTTATCGATTTCGATGCTTGCAAATTTTCTTTAATGTAAAGAATGACACCTCCACCTGCTTTATGCGTGCGACAATTTAGGAATGTCTTATAGCCTGGAATGGCTATTTCAGCTAATAAATGTTTATCTTTTGTGTTGACCCAACTCTCAGTGATACTGACGATATCTGGCGTTTCGGCAACAACGTATGCTAATAATTCGTTACGCTTTAAAATAATGCGTCTGGCATTTGTGTAGAGTAATTTGAGTTCCTTGATAGTTTTGGTAACCTTGCGTGAGGGTTTACCCGCGGGGGCGGAAGAGGCCCTCCCTGCCCCTTGCCGTGAAGGCATGCAGGGGCGGGTGAGGCCCTCCCTGCCCCTTGCCGTAAAGGCATGCTGGGGCGGGTGAGGCCCTCCCTGCCCCTTGCCGTGAAGGCATGCAGGGGCGGGTTAGGCCCTCCCTGCCCCTTGCCGTGAAGGCATGCTGGGGCGGATTAGGCCCTCCCTGCCCCTTGCCGTGAAGGCATGCAGGGGCGGGTGAGGCCCTCCCTGCCCCTTGCCGTGAAGGCATGCAGGGGCGGGTTAGGCCCTCCCTGCCCCTTGCCGTGAAGGCACGCGAGAGCTGGTGAGGCCCTCCCTGCCCCTTGCCGTGAAGGCATGCAGGGGCGGGTGAGGCCCTCCCTGCCCCTTGCCATGAAGGCACGCGGGGCGGGTGAGGCCCTCCCTGCCCCGTGCCGTGAAGGCACGCATGGGCGGGTGAGGCCTTCCCTGCCCCTTGCCGTGAAGGCATGCAGGGGCGGGTAAGGCCCTCCCTGCCCCTTGCCGTGAAGGCATGCAGGGGTGATTGAGGCCTTCCTGCCCCATGCCGTGAAAGCACGTGGGGGCGGGTGAGGCCCTCCCTGCCCCGTGCCGTGAAGGCACGCAGGGGCGGGTGAGGCCCTCCCTGCCCGTGCCGTGAAGGCACGCGGGGGCGGGTGAGGCCCTCCCTGCCCCGTGCCGTGAAGGCACGCGGGGGCGGGTGAGGCCTTCCCTGCCCCTTGCCGTGAAGGCATGCAGGGGCGGGTGAGGCCCTCCCTGCCCCTTGCCGTGAAGGCATGCAGGGGTGATTGAGGCCTTCCTGCCCCATGCCGTGAAAGCACGCGGGGGCAGGTGAGGCCCTCCCTGCCCCGTGCCATAAAGGCACGCGGGGGCGGGTGGAGGCCCCCCCTGCCCCGTGTTGTGAAGGCACGCGGGGGCGGGTGAGGCCTTCCCTGCCCCTTGCCGTGAAGGCATGCAGGGGCGCGTGAGACCTTCCCTTGCCCTTCCCGTGAAGCCACGCAGGGCGGGTTAGGCCCTCCCTGCTTCTTGCCGTGAAGGCATGCAGGGGCGGGTGAGGCCCTCCCTGCCACTTGTTGTGAAGGCATGCAGGGGCGGGTGAGGCCCTCCCTGCCCCTTGCCGTGAAGGCATGCGGGGACGGGTGAGGCCCTCCCTGCCCCTTGCCGTGAAGGCATGCGGGGGCGGGTGAGGCCCTCCCTGCCCCGTGCTGTGAAGACACGCAGAGACGGGTGAGGCCGTGGCCACCGAGATGTCTCTCGGTGGTCTCGGTGAGGCCCTCCCTTCCCCGTGCTGTGAAGGCACGCGGGGGCAGGTGAGGCCCTCCCTCTCCTGTAGCGAGAGAATAAGGGTGATAATGCCTTGCTAATACCGTATGATAGCCTTTAATGCCTGTGTGAGAGGGAATAAGGGTGTTAATGCCTTGCTGACACCCTATAATACCTGTGCAGAGAGGGAATAAGGGTGTTAATGCCTTGCTAATACCCTATGATAGCTGTACAGAGAGGGAATAAGGGTGTTAATGCCTTGCTAATACCCTATGATAGCTGTACAGGGAGGGAATAAGGGTGATAATGCCTTGCTAATACCCTATGATAGCTGTACAGAGAGGGAATAAGGGTGTTAATGCCTTGCTAATACCCTATGATAGCTGTACAGAGAGGGAATAGTAGTGTTAATGCCTTGTTAATACCCTATGATGGCTGTGCAGAGAGGGAATAAGGGTGACAATGCCTTGCTAACACCCTATGATGGCTGTGCAGCGAGGAATAAGTGACAAATGCTTGCTAATACCCTATGATGGCTGTGCAGCGAGGGAATAAGGGTGTTAATGCCTTGCTAACACCCTATGATAGCTGTGCAGAGAGGGAATAAGGGTGACAATGCCTTGCTAACACCTATGATGGCTGTGCAGAGAGGGAATAAGGATGACAATGCCTTGCTAACACCCTATGATGGCTGTGCAGAGAGGGAATAAGGGTGTTAATGCCTTGCTAGCACCCTATGATAGCTGTGCAGAGAGGGAATAAGGGTGATAATGCCTTGCTAATACCCTATAATGCCAGTACAGAGAGGGAATAAGGGTGACAGTGCCTTGCTAATACCCTATGATAGCTATGTAGAGAGGGAATAAGGATGACAATGCCTTGCTAATACCCTATGATAGCTGTGCAGAGAGGGAATAAGGTTGATAATGCCTTGCTAATACCCTATAATGCCAGTACAGAGAGGGAATAAGGGTGACAATGCCTTGCTAGCACCCTATGATAGCTGTGCAGAGAGGGAATAAGGGTGATAATGCCTTGCTAATACCCTATAATGCCAGTACAGAGAAGGAATAAGGGTGACAATGCTTTGCTAACACCCTATGATGGCTGTGCAGAGAGGGAATAAGGGTGATAATGCTTTGCTAACACCCTATGATGGCTGTGCAGAGGGAATAAGGGTGACAATGCCTTGCTAATACTCTATGATGGCTGTGCAGAGAGGGAATAAGGGTGACAATGCCCTGCTAACACCCTATGATATCTGTGCAGAGAGGGAATAAGGGTGACAATGCCTTTCTAATACCCTATGATGGCTGTGCAGAGAGGGAAAAAGGGTGTTAATGCCTTGCTAATACCCTATGATGGCTGTGCAGAGAGGAAATAAAGGTGACAATGCCTTGCTAACACCCTATGATGGCTGTGCAGAGAGGGAATAAGGGTGTTAATGCCTTGCTAACACCCTATGATGGCTGTGCAGAGAGGGAATAATGGTGTTAATGCATTGCTAATACCCTATTATTGCTGTGCAGAGAGGGAATAAGGGTGACAATGCCTTGCTAACACCCTATGATGGCTGTGCAGAGAGGGAATAAGGGTGTTAATGCCTTGCTAACACCCTATGATAGCTGTGCAGAGAGGGAATAAGGGTGACAATGCCTTGCTAACACCCTATGATAGCTGTGCAGAGAGGGAATAAGGGTGATAATGCTTGCTAATACCCTATGATGGCTGTGCAGAGAGGGAAAAAGGGTGTTAATGCCTTGCTAATACCCTATGATGGCTGTGCAGAGAGGGAATAAGGGTGTTAATGCCTTGCTAACACCCTATGATGGCTGTGAAGAGAGGGAAAAAGGGTGTTAATGCCTTGTAACTACCCAGATGAAGCTGTGCATAGAGAGAGAATAAGGGTGACAATGCCTTGCTAACACCCTATGATGGACTGTGCAGAGAGGGAATAAGGGTGTATAAGCCTTGCTAATACCTATGATGGCTGTGCGGAGAGGGAATAAGGGTGAAATGCCTTGCTAACACCCTATGATGTGTTGCAGCGAGAATAAGGGTGACAATGCCTTGCTAACACCTATGATGCCTGTGCAGAGAGGGAATAAGTGTAAGCTTGCTAACTATGATATGTCAGAGAGGGAATAAGGGTGACAATGCCTTGCTAATACCTATGATGGCTGTGCAGAGAGGGAATAAGGGTGACAATGCCTTGCTAACACCCTATGATAGCTGTGCAGCGAGGGAATAAGGGTGACAATGCCTTGCTAACACCCTATGATGGCTGTGCAGAGAGGGAATAAGGGTGACATTGCCTTGCTAACACCCTATGATAGCTGTGCAGAGAGGGAATAAGGGTGACAATGCCTTGCTAACACCCTATGATGGCTGTGCAGAGAGGGAATAAGGGTGACAATGCTTGCTAATACCCTATGATGGCTGTGCAGCGAGGGAATAAGGGTGTTAATGCCTTGCTAATACCCTATGATGGCTGTGCAGAGAAGGAATAAGGGTGACAATGCCTTGCTAACACCCTATGATGGCTGTGCAGAGAGGGAATAAGGGTGTTAATGCCTTGCTAACACCATATGATAGCTGTGTAGAGAGAGAATAAGGGTGACAATGCCTTGCTAACACCCTCTGATGACTGTGCAGAGAGGGAATAAGGGTTACAATGCCTGCTAATACCCTATGATTGCTGTGCAGAGAGGGAATAAGGGTGTTAATGCCTTGCTAACACCCTATGATAGCTGTGCAGCGAGCTAATAAGGGTGACAATGCCTTGCTAACACCCTATGATGGCTGTGCAGAGAGGGAATAAGTGTGGTAATGCCTTGCTAATACACTATGATGGCTGTCCAGAGAGGATATAAGGGTGACAATGCCTTGCTAACACTCTATGATAGCCTTTAATGCTTGAGCAGAGAGGGAATAAGGGTGACAATGCCTTGCTAACACCCTATGATGGCTGTGCAGAGAGGGAATAAGGGTGACAATGCCTTGCTAACACCCTATGATGGCTGTGAAGAGAGGGAATAAGTGTGACAATGCCTTGCTAAAACCCTATGATGGCTGTGCAGAGAGGGAATATGGGTGTCAATGCCTTGCTAACACCCTATGATGGCTGTGCAGAGAGAGAATAAGGATGTTAATGTCTTGCTAATACCCTATGATTGCTGTGCAGAGAGGGAATAAGGCTGTTAATGCCTTGCTAATACCCTATGATGGCTGTGCAGATAGGGAATAAGGGTGACAATGCCTTGCTAACACCCTATGATGGCTGTGCAGAGAGGGAATAACGGTGTTAATGCCTTGCTAACACCCTATGATGGCTGTGCCGTAAGGAAATAAGGGTGACAATGCCTTCCTAACACCCTATGATGGCTGTGCAGAGAGGGAATAAGGGTGGTAATGCCTTGCTAACACCCTATGATGGCTGTGCAGAGAGGGAATAAGGCTGTTAATGCCCTGCTAATACCCTATGATGACTGTGCAGAGAGGGAATAAGGGTGACAATGCCTTGCTAACACCCTATGATGGCTGTGCAGAGAAGGAATAATGGTGTTATTGCCTTGTTAACACCCTATGATGGCTGTGCAGAGAAGGAATGAGGGTGTTAATGCCTTGCTAATACCCTATGATAGCTGTGCAGAGAAGGAATAACGGTGTTAATGCTTTGCTAACACCCTATGATGGCTGTGCAGAGAGGGAATAAGGGTGACAATGCCTTGCTAACACCCTATGATGGCTGTGCAGAGAGGGAATAAGGGTGTTAATCCCTTGCTAACCACTGTGTTAGCTGTGCAGAGAAGGAATAAGGGTGACAATGCCTTGCTAACACCCTATGATGGCTGTGCAGAGAGAGAATAATGTCGACACTGCCTTGCTAACATCCTATGATGGCTGTGCAGAGAAGGAATGAGGGTGTTAATGCCTTGTTAATACCCTATGATAGCTGTGCAGAGAGGGAATAACGGTGACAATGCTTGCTAACACCCTATGATGGCTGTGCAGAGAAGGAATAAGGGTGACAATGCCTTGCTAACACCCTATGATGGCTGTGCAG
>JACEEZ010008720.1:97186-112186 GCA_016584305.1 Chionoecetes opilio
TTTATCAAAATTAAATGAACTGAGCAATTTCCTGACTGATGAGAGCCAAACATTACACTTTTCTTTCCACTTAGGATTGAAGAGAGCCTCATATAACTGACCATCATCATTAGTATTTAGTGATCTCATAATTTGGAGGGCTGCCATTTGCTGTACTCTATGTGTGAGAGGTGGTAATCCTATCTCGTGTCTTGCACTATCCTGCTGTGTTGACCTTGGGCACCCTAAAATTATCCTAATTGCTGTATTTTGAATGACTTCAAGAGCTTTAGATTTTCCTTTGTTGAGACGTGTTAGGGTGCTAGAGTTGTAGTCTATGACTGATCTGATTAAGGAAACATATAGCCTCTTAAGGACGGGGACAGACGACCCCACGTCTCCCCATGCAACCTTCCTTAGCAACGCTAGTCGAGGCTGACAGATGTGCTTCAGTCTGGTGACTTCGTTGTGTCTTGTGTTGCAATGCCCAACAAGTACACCCATATACTTGTAGGTGGGGACTTCTTCTAGAATTTTCCCTTGTATTTTAAGGAAGCTTTATCCCGATGCCGTTTATACAGCACCTTGCTTTTCTCTGGTGATATGATGAGGCCGATAGAGTTGCACAATCTCCCCAATGTTCGCAACGCGTTTTTTATGTGTGTTTGTGAGTCAGCTTGTAGCACTATGTCATCAGCATAAACAGTAATAACAACCCCATCAAATTTGAAAGAAGCAATGATATTCATAAGTGCGTTGAAGAGCATTGGCGAGAGAACACCCCCCTGTGGTGCTCCTAATTCCATGTGTTCCCACCTGGAGTAAGCCCCCTCAAAGTAGACTCGACTGTGTCTGTCTGTTAGGTAATCTTGTACTATTCTGATGATGGTCCCCGAGGTCATATTAGATAGTTGGGATAAGATGACACTGGGGTTAGCTCTATCAAAGGCTCCCTTCAAATCAATAAAAACATTAAATCGTTTCCTTATGCCAGCAAGGACTCTATGAATGCAGTTTTGTGTGCTCCTGCCAGGAATGAATCCATACAGATTACTGGAGAGCTGGGGTTTGATACTATATAGTAGACGATTAAGGACTATTCTTTCAAAGCATTTGCACAGACAAGAGGTGAGAGATATTGGTCTGAAGGACCCTGGGTTTCCTGGTTTGGGAATAGGAACAATAATAGCTTTTTTCCAGGGTGTTGGTAGGCGTCCCCCGCTCCATATCATGTTGTAGAGTCGCAGAACAGGATTGCCATCAATCGTCGTAAGGAAGCGAATACCATCGTAGGTGACACCATCCATGCCGGGTGCACTAGAGCTTGCCTTTTCCAGGCTCCTGACGAGCTCCTCTTCGGTGATGGGCATGTTATCGGAGACATTAGGGTCGAGTAAAGCTGCTTCAATCTTCCCAATACGATTCTTGGCGTTGGTGGCAAGAGCACTTCGCACCTGCAGGGGCAGACAGTCATAGCTGGAGGCGTCCGCCCACTCCTGCATGAGTTCGTTCCTCTTCTTTGTTGGGTCAGGGTGGAGAGGCGATGAAGCTTTCTTCCCTTGTACGATTTTGATCTTCCTTGACACTTCAGCAAGTGGCGTTCTGTGATCCATGGATTGTAGAAAGGACGTCCAGTATTTTTCTCTTGCTTTCTTTTTGACATCTTGCACTTGATGCCCCATCCGCTTGAGTATCGTCAGGTTATTATGAGTAGGGTTGTTTTGCCATTGATGCTTAATTTTCTTGTATTGTCTGTCAATCCGTTGAACGGCTTCATCACTGTTATACCATCTCTTCATTTCACTCATTGTGTTCCTCTTTCCATGCCTGACTTTCGTATTAATTTTACTCTCCAGTTGGTGTATTATGTCTGTATTGAACTCTTCTGTCGATGAGGCGGTGTAATGTTTATACCAGTTATTCATTTGTTCCCTAATGCGTTGCTCATGTTTCTTTGGAACACACAGTCTCTTTCTGGACATACTGTGTCTCCGTACTGTATCAGGGAGAAGGATCTCCCCATACACACCAAAGTGGTCGGATGTCAACGTGTCAACCACCTCACAGTGATGACTCATTGCAGGGTCATTGATCAGACAGATATAATCAAGCTTGTTCCCCTGTAAATGTGTTGGCTCAGGCCCATTGAGAATATTCAGAACATCTTGGTTGTTTTCCATGAAAGAGACAAGCTTTTTCCCATTATTGTTGGAGCGCCCAGAGGCATTATCTCCCAGCTTATAATGGTAGGCATTCAGATCACCCATCAAAAGGCTAGGGTAGCCATCAGCGAGTTCATATAACTGGCTGAAGTCAAGCATGTTATCCGTTACATAAACATTTATGATTTTAATAAGGATTTTCCCATTTGTATCATATATATTGATTGCTTGTGCTTGACTGTTATCACCCACAAAGGCGTGTTCAATACAGTCAGCTGGGATGTTATTCCTGACATACAGAGCCAGACCTCTGTAGCAACGATGTGCGGCGGGACTCTGTATGCTGTCCACTGTGAAGAGCTGAAACCCTCTGATCTGTATATTATCTGTGGGATCATGGCGTGTTTCTTGTAGACACATTATGTCAAGGTCATTTTGAAGGGAGAACTGTTGTACTTCAATGAGTCTATTTCTAAGCCCGTTGATGTTCCAGGTTAGAATCTTTAACGGCCTGTTGTTCATCGTGCGTCTACATTATTCGTGATTATAGTAAGTCCTGTTGTTGTGTCTTCTCTAAGTTTAGTTATCAAGTCAATGATATCCGCAATTAGGATGTTGTAAGGGCGCGATACCTCCGGTGGTGTTTCCGTAAGAACAGCCCGGATATCTTTGATATGGAAGTCACGTGGCCATATCGTATTGCTCATAACCACTTCGGCTGATGCAACAAGTTTCTCCTCAATTGAATCTTGTGGCTGTTGTGAGGTGGTCTGTGGCATTGCTGCAATACTGTGTTGGAGGGCATCAATACGTTCATTGACTTGCTGCAGTGCAGACGCAAGGGAGTCAACTTTGGCAGCCATCATTTCAATCAGATTGGTGACGCTGGGCAACAACTGTGGGGATGGGGGGGGGGGAATACGAGGTGGAGGCGAATTTGGCGGGAGTGCTGGCGGTCGTGTTGGAGATAGTGGTGGTGGTGTAGGCGGGGAGGCAACTGAGGGCTTATTTAACCACGAGGGGATTGGGAAGTCCTGAGTAGCGTCTGGGGCTTGGTGCTGGGCTTGGGGCTGAGCTTGGTGCTGGGCTTGGGGCTGCGCTTGGGGCTGGGTTTGGGGCTGGGCTTGGTGCTGGGCTTGGTGCTGGGCTTGGGGCTGGTGCTGGAGCTGGTGCTGGGCTTGGGGCTGGGCTTGGTGCTGGGCCTGGTGCTGGGCTTGGGGCTGGGCTCGGTGCTGGGCTTGAGGCTGGGCTTGGTGCTGGGGTTGGTGCTGGGCCTGGTGCTGGGTTACGGTGTGAGGGAGAGGTGGTGCCCCCCCACTTTGACAGAAGAGCTCAAGGAACCCCGGACACTTACTATAGGTCGCATGGTGCTCGCCCTGGCAGTTAGCACACCTGGGGACTACCGTCTCGCCAGCGATTAATTTTTCTTTACAGACAGTGGACATATGACAGCCTGCACAGAAACGACACCTGGGCGCCACCCTGCAATTCGTACTAGTGTGATTCCACACCGAGCATCTGCCACATGAGTTAGGTCTGGGAATATATTCTTCGATCTTGAGAGTTTTCTCCATCTGTGGTATTTCGAGGTTCTGTGGTATCTCACCTCTGCACCATCCAACAAGCTCTTTACCAGACTTACTTTTTTTATTCCATGCCAGTCCCCGCAGGCACGGGTACTTTGTTGCTATCCAGTGTATTGGTGTGGAGGTATACAAACCCTTGATTATGATTTTTGTGGACTTCTTGGGGAGATAGAGCACCACATTACTGAATCCTTGTGTTGTCAGTTTCTGAGTTGATTCATCGGAAACACTGACAACCATTATTCCTAACTTTCCAAATCTTGCTTTTACTTTATAGCCAGTCTGTATGGCGTCTCCGAGCCAGTTACACTTGTCATCCTCTGAGAGGTTGGCGTCGGGTGGGAAGTATAATATGGTACTACCAGACTTGCCTGAAGAAGCAGTGTCGCGGCGATGCTGGGGTCTAGGGGTACTGTTTACTGTTGTTTGGTGGTGCTAGGGGCCAGCACCAGTAGTAGTATTGAGTCCAGTAGTGCTACCAGCCGTCATGCTATTCCTGAATCTCCTCCTTCTCTTACTTCTTGTCTCGCACTCGGTGAAGCCATCATTACTTGATTCAGAGTCGTTGTTATCTATTACATTTGATTCATCATCATGTGCACCGATTTCCTTATGGGAACCAATATGGTTTACCATATTTCCAGATTCATAGTTGGTAGTAGGCAAGCCAGTGGGGACGTGAGGCACACCAGGAGGCAGGTCGCCCCCATCGCTCTGAAGCGCCGTGCTCATATTTCCATCGTAGAGAGAGAAGGGAAGAGAGAGAGAGAGAGAGAGAGAGAGAGAGAGAGAGAGAGAGAGAGAGAGAGAGAGAGAGAGAGAGAATGGCGTGAAGGAAATAGAAGGGGCAGAAGATAGACATACACACACAGACAGACACACACACACAAACACACAAACAGGAACAGACACAAAGACAGGCAAACACAAGACTGACCAACTGACTGACTCACCAACTGACTGATTCACCAACTGACTGACTCACCAACTGACTGACTCACCAACTGACTGACTTACCAACTGACTGACTCGCCAACTGACTAATTCACCAACTGACTGACCAACACCAAATATACCAATAAATAAATGAACAGTAAACAGACATACTCTAGATTCAGTCATCAAAATAAAAAATAAAACCATTAAAACTCCAACTCAAAACGAAAAAAAAGGATAAAAGTCATATACAATTTACGAAAAAAAACGAAACAAACACAATTTCCAAAATGAGATTCTGTTTTTGTTGTCTTTTGATTTTTGTCCCAACCGTCCCATTTACAGCTTTTCTTTTTTGTCCCAATCGTCCCATTTACAGCTTTTCTTTTTTGTCCCAATCGTCCCATTTACAGCTTTTCTTTTTTGTCCCAATCGTCCCATTTACAGCTTTTCTTTTTTGTCCCAATCGTGCCATTTACAGCTTTTCTTTTTTGTCCCAATCGTCCCATTTACAGCTTTTCTTTTTTGTCCCAATCGTCCCATTTACAGCTTTTCTTTTTTGTCCCAATCGTGCCATTAACAGCATTTCTTTTTTGCCCCAGTCGTCCCATTTACAGCTTTTCTTTTTTGTCCCAATCGTCCCATTTACAGTTTTTCTTTTTTGTCCCAATCGTGCCATTTACAGCTTTTCTTTTTTGTCCCAATCGTGCCATTTACAGCTTTTCTTTTTTGTCCCAATCGTCCCATTTACAGCTTTTCTTTTTTGTCCCAATCGTGCCATTAACAGCATTTCTTTTTTGCCCCAGTCGTCCCATTTACAGCTTTTCTTTTTTGTCCCAATCGTGCCATTAACAGCATTTCTTTTTTGCCCAGTCGTCCTATTTACATTTTTTTTCTTTTCCACGTCCACAAGACCTCGACGCGGCCTTCCCTCGGCTGGTGCATTATGGAGGCGGCGAGGAGGGAACACGCGTGGCCAGAAGGGATGATGAAACGTTAATACGGCGAGAGCGACCGGGAGCTGGAGGGAGGGACTGGTGGAGTGGCAGGGAAGGAGGAGGAAGAAGAGGGAGGAGGAAGGAGGAAGGAGGATGGAGGAAGAAGGGCTGGAGAGGTGTCAGGGTAGGAGGAAGAAGAGGGACTGGAGGGAGGGAAGGAGGAAGAGGGAGGAAGAGGGAGGGGAGGCAAGGAGGAAGAGAGGGGTACTGGAGAGAGGGAGGAGGAAGAAGAAGGGAGAGGAAGAGGGAGGCAGGGAGAAGGAAGAAGGAAGAAGAAGGGTAGGTCTGGAGGGGTGGGAAGGAGGAAGAAGAGGGGCTGGAGGAGCAGAAAGGAGGAGGAAGAGGGGGAGAAGAGAGGGGCTGCAAGGAGGAGGAAGAAGAGGGGCTGGAGGAGCAGAAGGGAGGAGGAAGAGGGGGAGAAGAGAGGGGCTGCAAGGAGGAGGAAGAAGAGGGGCTGGAGGAGCAGAAGGGAGGAGGAAGAGGGGAGAAGAGAGGGGCTGCAAGGAGGAGGAAGAAGAGGGGCTGGAGGAGCAGAAGGGAGGAGGAAGAGGGGGAGAAGAGAGGGGCTGCAAGGAGGAGGAAGAAGAGGGCCTGGAGGAGCAGAAGGGAGGAGGAAGAGGGGGAGAAGAGAGGGGCTGCAAGGAGGAGGAAGAAGAGGGCCTGGAGGAGCAGAAGGGAGGAGGAAGAGGGGGAGAAGAGAGGGGCTGCAAGGAGGAGGAAGAAGAGGGCCTGGAGGAGCAGAAGGGAGGAGGAAGAGGGGGAGAAGAGAGGGGCTGCAAGGAGGAGGAAGAAGAGGGGCTGGAGGAGCAGAAGGGAGGAGGAAGAGGGGGAGAAGAGAGGGGCTGCAAGGAGGAGGAAGAAGAGGGGCTGGAGGAGCAGAAGGGAGGAGGAAGAGGGGGAGAAGAGAGGGGCTGCAAGGAGGAGGAAGAAGAGGGCCTGGAGGAGCAGAAGGGAGGAGGAAGAGGGGGAGAAGAGAGGGGCTGCAAGGAGGAGGAAGAAGAGGGGCTGGAGGAGCAGAAGGGAGGAGGAAGAGGGGGAGAAGAGAGGGGCTACAAGGAGGAGGAAAAAGAGGGGCTGGAGGAGCAGAAGGGAGGAGGAAGAGGGGGAGAAGAGAGGGGCTGCAAGGAGGAGGAAGAAGAGGGCCTGGAGGAGCAGAAGGGAGGAGGAAGAGGGGGAGAAGAGAGGGGCTGCAAGGAGGAGGAAGAAGAGGGGCTGGAGGAGCAGAAGGGAGGAGGAAGAGGGGGAGAAGAGAGGGGCTGCAAGGAGGAGGAAGAAGAGGGCCTGGAGGAGCAGAAGGGAGGAGGAAGAGGGGGAGAAGAGAGGGGCTGCAAGGAGGAGGAAGAAGAGGGCCTGGAGGAGCAGAAGGGAGGAGGAAGAGGGGGAGAAGAGAGGGGCTGCAAGGAGGAGGAAGAAGAGGGGCTGGAGGAGCAGAAGGGAGGAGGAAGAGGGGGAGAAGAGAGGGGCTGCAAGGAGGAGGAAGAAGAGGGGCTGGAGGAGCAGAAGGGAGGAGGAAGAGGGGGAGAAGAGAGGGGCTGCAAGGAGGAGGAAGAAGAGGGGCTGGAGGAGCAGAAGGGAGGAGGAAGAGGGGGAGAAGAGAGGGGCTGCAAGGAGGAGGAAGAAGAGGGGCTGGAGGAGCAGAAGGGAGGAGGAAGAGGGGGAGAAGAGAGGGGCTGCAAGGAGGAAAAAGAAGAGGGGTAGGTCTGGTAAAGGTGAGAGTGAGTTAATTTTCAAAACCAAACGGATCAAGCAGAAAGGCCACATGGTGTCAGGCAAGGATGCGGTCTTAATGTGACGCCAGATTCACTCCCTCGCAGTTTTTTGTTCTATTTGTCTTGCCTCACTGTGAAACGTGCACCTAAATCCCTAAGATGTTAGAATTACACCAATTTTCTGTCAGGGCGTGGCTGAAAAAAGGACTGGTATAACGGCTGGAATAACACGGCTTTGAAACAGGATTTGGACCTGTAACCTAGACGTAAAAATATCCTGATAATCGGATTTATTCTTATTCTGAGTGTGAGCCTGTCAGAATGTACACATCTTAGAGGTAAGATTTCATAGTTATTTGAGCCCGTTCCAGTAAAGGAGAATTATAAAAAACATATCATTAAAGAATGTCATTTCTATTTTCTGTGACATGTCTATTTAACTAAAATCAAACCTACAATAAATACTCAAAAAAACTAAACTAAAAAACACGAAAAAAACGAATAGAACGAAATTTCTAACAAGTTTTTTTTTTTTTTTTTTGCCCAATCGTCCCATTTACAGTTTATCTTTTCTTTTCCACGATTTTCTTTCCCAAGAGAAAAGTGTATTTCCATGATCTCCCAATGTTTAGTGCCACGTGTCCACTAGCAATACACACATCTATAATAATATAAGCGAAAGTGTGTGTGTGTGTGTGTGTGTGTCTGTGTGTGTGGGTGGGTGGGTGTGTGTGTGTGTGTGTGGTATAGGTTCCGCCCCCCGTGGCGGAATCCCATCATATACCACATTTTTGGAACCAGGTTGACCAGGGGAAGGTTTTAAGCCCACTTATGAAATGATCCGATCACTTCTTTTTTTTTAGCAGCCTATTAGCGATAATCGTGAAAAAAAAGGTGGGTTGCGAGAATTGAGAAAACCTTGATGTAGGGTGATGGGTAATGGGTGAGTGAATGGGTGGGGTGATGGGTAATGGGTGTGGGGTGATGGGTGAGTGAATGGGTGAGGGAATAGATGGGGGGTGATGGGTAATGGGTGAGTGAATGGGTGTGTGGTGATGGGTAATGGGTGAGTGAATGGGTGGGGGGTGATGGGTAATGAGTGAGTGAATGGGTGGGGGGTGATGGGTAATGGGTGAGTGAATGGGTTGGGGGTGATGTGAATGGGTTGGCGTTAATACATACATTTCTACATCCATGATTTCAGGAAAGTTAGAAGGGGCTATTAGGCGATCAGCCTGGGGGGTTGGTCGGTATCAAATTAGGGCGAGAATGCTAATAGTGTTTTTTGGGAAGGTATAAATGCCTAGAGTTAGAAAACATGTGATAGCATTGTGGCAGTGGCAGCTTTATGGGAGTTATCCCCCTTTTCCAAACTGTATATTATATAATTATATAAATATACATACATATAATTAAAAAAAAAATTCTTTTTCAGGTGTCGTATTTCATCGGCGAGAGACGGACCGGACGATCGACTGGCGACGTTGGAGACCCTCGAGGAGACCACCACTGCCGGAAGACCAGCCGGCCCGCAGGTCGTGCGTTCAGAGAAAGTCGGGTTTTTGGAGTGGAGAGGTAGAGTAGCAGCCGACTACCTCTCGAAGCTATTGTTGAAGGCTGGTGATGTAGAGAAGAATCCGGGACCAGAATCCGGTGTCGTGGTAGCTGTGGAACTTCAACGTAGGAGGCCTGGAATGTCCGTTAACATGGAAACGCCACAGGCACCCGCCAAGAAACTGTGCATCATACACCAGGCAGTATCCGACGGAGATGAACATTTTGTCAGTCCTCAAAGCCATGCCTCCTGGTTAACCTTACTTGAAGCCGCCAAAGTCAGGAACCATGTCCCCATTCTAGACGTTTCAAAAACGCTTCAGGACAAAGAAGTTCCAATTATATTCTATCATCGAAAATGTAGAAAGCATGTTCACCATGAAAAGAGACTTGGAAACTCTGAAAAGTAAAGCAGGTGAATGTAGTAGTGATCTATCTGGTAGTAGTGACTGTCCTCCAAAAAAGTCTTCCAGAACATCAACACATGAATCAAGAGTTTATGCTCCGATCTGCGTATTCTGTAGCAAGGTCAAGTTCAAAAAGCACTCCAATACACGTGAAACACTTACGCTAGCTTCACAACTGAGAGTAGATCAAACACTAAGAGAGAGTGCCGTCAGAAATGCAGACGGCAGGATGATAGCACTAACCAGTAGAGACATTGTTGCCGCAGAGGCACACTACCACGCTTCATGCTATAGGAATTACACTAGGAACAAAGAGGACAGCAATGAGAATGAAGAAGAGAAAGTAACAGATGAATTTATACTGTATCACAAGGTTGAAGGAGAAGCTACCAAGAACTTTTCGAATACATCAGAGAAGATATTATCCCCAACAAGAGGATTATACCAGTCACCTCCTTGACCACAAAATTGGAATCATTAATGTTGTCTGGTGGAGTTAATCTTCTGAAGGATTCAACAAAGAAGAATATGCACAGAAGACTGAAATCCGAGCTTGGAGGTGCAGTAGAAATATTTTCCGACGACAAGGGAAAGTTGTTGATGGTTCCATGCTGTGTCTCATTAAAGGATGTTGTCTTGGAAAATCAAAATCTACATGGGGAGCTCAAGCTTTGGAAGGCAAAGTCTACAGATATCAACAAGATCATAGATCAGACTTCGTCACATATCCGAACGGCCATCAAGAAGGACATGATTTTCACCCCGTGGCCATATCATCCGTCTGATGTAGCTACTCATATCGCCATACCAAATGAGTTACAGCGATTTCTGTCGGGCTCCTCACTGGAGATACAACTAGTACTACGAATAAATCCCAAAGGACTGCTATTCTTGTCGAGTCATTTAGCCAGGACATGATATACGCTGTTACACGTGGGCAGTATAAACCACCAAAACATTTCCTGCTTCCTTATGCGGTAAAAGCACTCACTGGAAACACTGAGGTCATTCGGATACTGAATAAGTTTGGACATGGGGTGTCTTATGACCAGCTGGAAGAGAATGATACCGCTCTGTGTCTGTAGAAAATTTCATAATTATTGGGTGTATTTTGGCGGCCATTTTGGAAAAAGGGAGATAACTCATATAAAGCTGCCACCCCCACAATGCTATCACATGTTTTCTAACTCTAGGCATTTATACCTTCTCAAAAAACACTCTTAGCATTCTCGCCCTAATTTGATACCGGTGAGCAAAATTTCGGACCGGGGCTGACCGACTATATCTGGAGAGTCTGTGTTTGATGGGCCTTTGGCCCACCAAACACAGGTGGTGGGCCGGAGGCCCACCACCTGACAAGACTGACAAGACAAGACCGGAGGCCCACCAATAGCCCTCTGCAGGAGCTAGCCAAAAAGTCCGCCCGGAGGGCGGCTTTGCGGCTAGTTAATTATATACTCAAAGTGAAACAGGCCATTTTGTCTTCCATCACAGTATACATGTAATATTCAGCAGCGACAATGAAGGAGTATTGGCGACAGGTTTAACCCCTTCACGCCCAGATCTTTCCTTTGCTGTAAAAAAAATGTATGTTGTCGAGCCATAAAATTAAGAAAATTCACTGAATATACCAAATTAGTTAGTCGACAAGGATACTAAACAGGTCATATCTATAAAATATTGCTTATATTCACTAAAAATCGTCTAATGGTACCCAAATTACAATGGAAATTGCGTTCTGGGCCTCAAGGGGTTAAGCGTGAAGCAGAGTATACCTTTATCATATATTTGTGCGTGGTAATGTATTGATTGAGGAGAATAGTCGTGTGGGTGGTCAGTGTAATATGAACAGGATTTTTCTTCCATGTTTCAATCTCGACCTTCACATGGAATAACTCACTGAACAATATGAGATGAGACACACTGAGGACATGAAAAGTTAAAAGACAGACCGATTGGAAAGCACGAAGAAATAAAGAATTCGAGTCGCGGTGTTGACTTGATGGGTGTTGCATGTAGCTGTTGTCTGGTGGTGTGTTGTGCCACTGTGGCGTGTGGTCGGGATTGGCAATACAAAAACCCGCCCCAAAAAAACCTACCCAATAAAATCTCCCCCAAAAAACAGCTTAAATGTTTTATGGGAAGTTTCTAATATATGGTCTGTATTTTTTTTGTTTGTCTTTTTTTTTTTTTTTTTTTCAATCCCTGCGTGTTATAAGTCTGGTGGTAGTGAAGTATGGTTTTAGCATGGTGGTAGTGAAGAGGGGTGTAGCGAGGTGTTGTGTGCAGAAGTGGTGTAGCGGTGTTTCATTCTATAACTCAGTATGACCTCCACGAATGACACACATTTTCACACTAAATACCACACGAATATTCTCCTAAATCAATACATCACCACGTACAAGTACATACATAATAAAGGCATTTCAGTATCCTCCACGAATGACACTCTTTCACACTAAACAGCACACGAATATTCGAATGAACCCCTTGAGACCATAACGTAATTTCCATTGTAATTTGGCTTACCATCAGACGATTTTTAGTGACTATAAGCAATATTTTATAGCTATGACCTGTTTAGTATCCTTCTCGACTAACTAATTTGGTATATTAAGCTACTTTTCGTAATTTTATGGCAAACAACAGACGATTTTATATAGCAAAGGAAAGATATGGGCGTGAAGGGGTTAATACATCACCAAGTATACAAATATAGGATAAAGAAATACTTTGCTTCACATTAAAGCCTGTCGCCACCACATAATGCAGCGTGGCCAAGACCTAGCTAGCCATGCGTCGCCCCTCTGCATAATATTCCTGCCAAGAGAATGTTGGTGGTTCCTCCGCCTGTGAAGCCAAGGTGAATGCATCAGACAGTGGGTGGGTTCGAATTCCATCTCGACCGATATCTAGATGGAACGAAAGCGAGTTCAAATTGTTACTTCTTTTTCCCTCTTGGCATTCGTGATGTAAAAAAAAAAAATCCATGACGTATTTTTGAGCAGCAACGCGACATCTAAATCCTTACCTTCACTTGTAGTCCAGTCAATGTAGCTGATTTTTTGGCAGAACCTCAAACAAATTGCTAACAAAGGTTTTTAACTTGGATATGGGCATGAATAACCTCTCTTTCGGATAAAAAAAAGTTTACCAAAATTAAACCTTGCCGAAAGGGGTCAACGGCCGCCATCTGTAAAATCCAACGGGGAAGATCTCCGACCCGCCGCCACAAACGGTTTTTTCCTCCTCTTATCCATAATAATTAAGCTAGGTCAATATTTTTTTTACACCAAATGCATGACTATGTACTGCCATTACCATACAATTTTCATCAAATTGGTACAGTAGTTTTTGTGCAAAAAATTAAAACCGATAAAGGGGTCAACGGCCGCCATCATTTGGCAAGCACTCTACCCAGCTTTATTTCCTTTAATCCTCATCTCTGTATTTCCTTAATATTTTCTCCACTTTCTGTCCACTCTCTTTTTCTTATTTTCTGCTGTGAAATAGTCTTTCAGACTAACAGCGTCAACTCATTACTCACTCATTATTTTTGGCATGATTACTGAACATACACAGGGATGCCAGGCAAAACTAATATGACACAACCAGCAAGACAGTGTTGAATCCGCAGTTCATACATTTAATTTAAGAGGCCAACGATAGGTGGAATTCTTTCTCTTTTGTCCAAATTGGACCTTAAAATAAAAAATATTATTAATTAAATATAGCTATGATGTAGCTATAATTTGACTTTGGCATTAAAATATCTTGGGAATTCCCTAGTCCTGGTATTTTACAATACAGCGTAAATGTTGTAGTTAAAATGAATAGTTAGTGTAGTATAATTAAATATATCTACTTTATATAAACAGACATATGACCCTTTCACGGAAGATCCGTCCATTCACAGCATTTCAAGTGAAGTAACTGGAGACAAAAAGGTGAATGTGGACAAAGCAAACTCCATAGGAGAGACAATCATAGCTTCAATGGTTGGAAAAAATGTCCACGAGTACACTTTTAAAAGAAAGGATCAGGCAATTACACTTGGGTCAAAAGTTTCGCTCAGCAAAGATGAAGCAGTTGAGACTGATCCACAAACTCCTATTCCAGAGACTGTGTGTGCTATCTACCAATGAACCCTCAACTCAGCAGCAGCAGCAAGAACATTTCCAGTATGAGCTTGTGGTTACCCACCTGCACTTTTAATTCTTTCGGACTGCCGCGAGAGGCAAAGAAACCGGCTTGGCAGACGCAATATGGGAACTGACTTCCCCTGTACAATCAGGTCCACAGTCTTCAGATCCACAGTATCTCTTAGATGGTGGAGCACTACTTCAACGCCTCCCATGGCAAAAAGGTCACACATTTGATGAGATCTGTGCCGATACCGCAGATATGTCACAACTAGATATGGAAAAGCATGCATTGTCTTTGATGGATATGAAAGTGGTCCATCCATTAAAGACGCGACTCACCGGACGCGAGCAGGGGCTCTGTTGGTGTTAAGGTGTTACTGACCCTAAAATGGTGTTCAAATTAAAAAAGGATGTTTTCCTAGCTAATCAAGAAAAACAAACAATTGTTCAGCAACTTGCTGGGAAAGAGTTTGGAGGAAGCAGGTTGTAAAGTAGTCCATGCATCTGGAGACGCTGACGTATTGATTGTGAAGACTGCTCTAGAACTGGCACAGACAGGAGAAACCATTTTGATAGCAGATGACACTGACCTATTGGTTCCTTCTATGTTATCATGCCAATAGAGATGACGGTTACAATATCTACTTCACGCCACAACCAAAGGCTAGTGCAAAAAGTGTGAAAGTCTGGAACATCAAAGAGATGAGGAAATCTTTGGGAGATGTGGTTTGTTCCAACATTCTTTTCATCCATGCACTACTGGGTTGTGATTGTACATCCAGTGTTCATGGAATTGGGAAGGCAGCGTCCCTTCGAAAGGTGATGAAACAATAGAAACTTCCTCAAACTGGCAGAAGTGTTTGGCAAGGATAGCAGTTCAGAAGAGGTTATTGAAGCTGGGGAGAAGGCTTTAGTGTGCCTGTACAATGTAATGATGGGAAAACATCAATCATCTCCGACTGAGGCGCTTTAAGGAAAAGGTTGTAAAAAGCTCAAAGTATGTTGAGGCCAAATCATTGCCACCAAACAAGAGCAGCTACGAAATTCCACAGCCTTCGAGTTTACTTCCAAATTCAGGAATGGAAAGGTAGAAACCAGCTAAAACCTGACGAGTGGGGATGGAAACTTTCAGATGGTAAATTACAACCAATCATGACTGACTTGCCAGCTGGTCCTGTAAATTTGTTGGCTATAATTAGTGTAACTGTACTTCAGGGTGTAGTACAGCAAGATGCAGTTGCAGGAAACATGGCATTCACTGTTCAAACTGTGTGGTGATTGCAAAGGCCTCCACTGCACAACTCACCACAGCCAGATCTGATGATGATGAAAATTACCTGTGACTAGTTCTTGACAAGAAAATTTCTTTGGTCCGTTCATGAACTTGTTCTGTGGTGGTTATGCAAGAGCCTTGCCCCAGCATTCGACCAACTGACCATTCCATTATTGTAAGTTGTACTTATTTTGGACCTATTTTTTTATGAAATGTCAGGAATTAATGTGAAAATTGTTGCCTTGAAAAAG
>JACEEZ010008720.1:114686-164437 GCA_016584305.1 Chionoecetes opilio
GTGGTGGTGGTGGTGGTAGTGGTGGTAATGTTGGTGGTATGATGGTGGTGGTGGTGGTGTGGTGTGGTTGGGTGGTGGTGGTATCAGTGTGGTAGTAGTAGTGTAGAGTAGTGGTGTGGTGGTGTGGTAGTGGTGGTGTGTGGTGTAGTTGGGTGTGGTGGTGGTGTGTGGTGTGTGTGGTGAGTGTGTGTAGTGGGTGTGTAGTGGTGGTGGTGGTTGTAGTGGTGGTGAGTGGGTGGTGTAGGTGGTGGTGGTGTGGGGTGGGTGGTAGTGGTGTTGGTGGTGGTGGTGGTTTGGGGTAGTAGTCGTATATTAGTAGTAGTGGGTGGTGGTGGTGGTGGTGGTGTGGATGTAGTGGTGGTGGTGGTGGTGGTGGTATGGTATGGTGTGGTGTGTATGTGGTAGTGGTGGTAGGTGGGTGGTAGTGGTGGTAGTGTAGTGGTAGTGGTAGTGGTAGTGTCTGGTGGTGGTGGTGTGGTGGTGGTGGTGGTGTGGTGGTAATGTTGGTGTGGTGTAATTTGGTGGTGGTGGTGGTGGTGGTAGTAGTAGTGTTAGTAGTGGTGGTGGTGGTGGTAGTTGGGGGTGGTGTGGTGTGGTGGTGGTGTAGTGGGTGGTGGTGGTAGTGGTGTGTGGTATGGGGTAGTGGTGGTGGTGGTGGGGTGGTGTGGTGGTGGTAGTGGGGTAGTGGTGGTGTGTGGTGGTGGTAGTGTGGTGGTGGTGGTGGGTGGTGGTGGTAGGTTGGGGGGTTTTTGTTTTGAAAATACAAAGGAATTAAATTACATAATAATTTGAAAATGACTTTAAAGAATTACATTAAAAAGGGAAGGATAAGAGAAATGAGATGAGAGAGAGAGAGAGAGAGAGAAGAGAGAGAGAAGAAAAGGAGAGAAAAGAGAGAGAGAGGAAGAGGAAGAGAGAGAGAGAGAAGAGAGAGAGAGGAGAGAGAGAAACAAAAAAAAGATATGGTGGGCAGAAGTAGAAGTAAGTAAGATAAGATTTTCATCCTATCTAGACACTTTGCAAGAAACCAACTACAAGGTTATTGACTATACAAAGCGCCGCCCGTCAGAGAACTGGCGGACTCGAACCCGCTGCCCGAATCCCACAGGGACGCTGCACATTGCGAACTCACTCTCTACCAACCTTGCCACCCCGACGGGCAGAAGTAGAAGTAGTTAATTTGTATTAGTAGTAAGTAAGTAGTAGTACACTAATGTCAAAACCCTGAAGAAAAAAGAAATACAAAGAAATAAGAAAAACAAAAAACAACAACCAAACAACAACAACCCAAAGCTGCTTCACAACTCCACCAAAATACAAAATAAATGGCAAAAAAACGGGACACGACTTAAGAAAGAAAATGATAACGCAAAAACAGCATGAGAGAAACATACTAGGCAGAAGGAGGGGGGGGGGGAATGTGAAGGGGGGGGGAGGGGAAGGGGGGGGAGAGAAGGCGAGGGAGGGGTAGAAAGGAGAAGAGAAGAGGGGAAGGGGGAGAGGAAAGGGAGAGAGGGAGGGGGAAAGAAGGGCAAGGGAGGGAGGGTAGAAGGGGGAGAAGAAGAGAGAGCGTGGGAGAGGGAGGGGGAAAGAGGGAGGGAGGGAGGGAAAGAGGTTGAAGCGGAGGGGGGATAGGAGGAAAGGGGAAGAGGGAAAGAGGGGAGGGAGGAGGGGTAGGAGGAGGAATATACAAAAGGAATACAAAGGAAACACCAGAACAGCAACAGACCGATAGGGTTCCTTACAAGGTGTTCTGCTTTAAATATACTATCACTAACTAGATAATAAGAGAGAAAGGATAGGAAGTAGGAAGGTCCTCCCCAACCACCCATCCCTCCAGCCGAAGTGGCCGGAAATGAAGGTGATACCATGCATATAGCAAAAAACTGCATGGAATTTGTGAGAAAGTTGAAAGCTCGTAAATCTATGGCTAACTTACTATAGTTTGTGGGGGGTAGGTTTAGTGCTTGATAGATAGGTCATGTTATGTGTGTTTTGTAATGGTGTGAACACGTGTGGAGGTTCAAGGGTGGTGCGGCAGCCTTGCTGGCGGCTTTCTTGGGATGCAGCAGTGTCAATCAGGCCCAGCTACGTCAAACCACTGCGGATTGTGTACTTTCCATTGTAGGACGCCGTTACACTTCAATGCCTCCTGCAGCAGTGAAACATGGTACCTTAAATCCCGATGGTGAGTCACTAACTGTTCAGGACCCTCAAACTGAACCCACAGCCCGTCACAGTTCGAGAGTAGTAGTGGTCAACCGTTAACTCGGGGCTATCTGTGTGTGTTATGAGGTCTAATGTAGTGTTGGTGTAGGCTCAGTGTAGGAAGTTCAGGGGTGGTGTGGGGCGGCAGCCTGTGCCTGCGCTTTCTTGGGAGGACCAGTGCAGTCAATCAGGCCCCAGTCTCCGTTTCAATCCACTGCGGTAGGTAGGTGCAACTTTCCAAGTAGGACGCCGTGCACTTCAATGCCCCCTGCCGCAGTGGACCCCTGTATATAAATCCCGATGTTGGTCCCACTAACGGACAGGCCCTACTGCAAACCACAGCCGTCCCACAGGTAAAAGTGTAGTAGTGACCGTTTATGGGGCTGTCTGAGACGTGTGGAGGGGTTGTGTTGTAGACGCGACCTCGCAATATTTACGCAATGAGAGTAAGTTTCAGAGGCCCGCGAGATAAATTTATTATTCGAGACTACACAGGACAACGGGGATTGATATGAAATATTTATCGAGCGACTTTTAAATGATTTCTATTGTAGTTGAGTTTACTACGTCTGACGGCATCCCATTCCATACGTTTACAACACGGTTTGTGAAGAAGTACTTTGATTCGTTCGTTACCAAACGTTTCCTGCTTATTTTAAAAATCCGTTGTTTCTAGTTGAGCTTGACGGTCTAGCGTTGAAAAGATTTTCGGGGGACTTACGTTCGTAAATCCGTGAAGATTTTTAAATACTTCGATGAGGTCACCTCTTATTCCTTCGTTTTGCTAGTGGGAATAAGTTAAGGTTCCTGAGCCGATTTTCGTACGATTTATTTCGCAATCTAGGTACATTTTGGTTACTATGCGCTGTATTTTTCTAGTTTATCTATGTCCTTTTTATAATAAGGTGACCCAGAACTGCACACAGTATTCTCAGAATGGGGCGAACAATGCGAGTTAAAAAGAGTGAGTATAACTTTTTCAGCTTGAAACTGAAAGTTTCGTCCAATAAAGCCAAACCAATTTATTTGCAGTTTTTACTACCTCTATAATTTGGTTTATTCGGTTTGAGATCTTTCGAGATTATAACGCCTAAATCTTTTTCTTTATCAAACTTGTTAGTTGGAAATCGTTCATCACGTAACTTTTATGAGGGTTGTTATTATCGATATGTAGTACATGGCATTTGTAAAGGTTGAAATCATTTGCCATGTTTTTGACCATTCTGTTAGCGTGTTTAAGTCGTTTTGTAGAGTTGCGCTGAGATCTGTAGAGGCTATGTTGTGCATTTTCGTGTCATCAGCAAATTCGATATCCTGCATGTAGATTCCCCGTCAATTGTTCATTTTATGTATATTAAGAACAGGATAGGTCGAGAACTGATCATGAGAAACACCACTATTTACACTGGCAGTCAGAAGAATTTCCATCTTATTACCACCCTTTGTTACGATTTGACAGCCAGTTTTTACCCAATTGAAAGAGGGGCCTGTTATACCAGAGCTTTTACTTTGTAATGAGACGCTTATGAGGAACTTTTTCGAAGCTTTGAAAATCGAGGTAAACTACGTCTACTGCCCTCTTTTGTGTACATTTTGAATACACATTGTAAAAATAAAGTAATTTTGAGGGGCATGAGCGTTTTTTTCGAACCCATGCTGCGAGTCTTTGATTATGTCATTTTTTCTAAGAACTTAACGATTTTGTCTCTTAGATGGATTCCTTAATTTTCCAAAAAATGATGTTAAACTGTGGGCGATAGTTCCGGGCTGCGACTTGCTTCCTTTTTAAATAGGGTGTGACTTTTGCTAGTTTCCTTTCGCACGGTACATTTCGGTGAGTAAAGACTTATTAAAAAGATGGAAAAATGGTTTTACTATTTCGTTTTTTGATAAGGGGAGAGGGGAATAGGGAAGAGAGGGGAAAAGGAGAAGGAAGGGAAGGGGGGAGAGGGAAGGGGGGTAGGGGAGAGGGAAGGGAGGGGAAGGGGAAAAGTAGAAGGAGGTTGTGTTGGTTTTGGGGTACCCGGGGGTCTGAGGGGAAACATAACGGAGATGAAATGAGACAAGGAGAAAGAGATTTCTAACGAGAGAGAGAGGGGAGGGGAGAGAAGGGGGGAAAAAGGGGGGGAGAGAGGAGGGGGAAAAGGGGGAGGGGGAGAGAGGAGAGAGAGAGAGAGAAGAGAGAGGGGAAGGGAGAGGAGAGAGAGGGGAAAAAAAAGACCCAAGAAGGAAAAAAAAAGAAAAAAACTGGGAGAGAGAGAGGAAAGGGGAGAGGGGGAAAGAGAAAAAAGGGGGGGAAAAGAGGGAAAAAAGGAAAAGGAGAGAGAGGAGGAGAGAGAGGAGAGAGAAATTCCCCACATACAACCACGCAGTTTTACGAAAAAGTTCATTACGGAAAAAAGGAAAGGGAAAAAAAATTCACGCCTTTAAACCCCTTTTTTTTTCCTCCTTCCTCCTTCCCCCCCCCTTCCCGTTCCCCCTTCCTCCCCTTCCCCCCCCCCTTTCCTGTTCCCCCTTCCCCCTTCCCCCCCCCTTCCCTTTTTCCCCCCTTTCCCCTTCCCCCCCTCTTCTGTTCCCCTTTCCCCCTTCCCCCCCCTTTTTTCCCGTTCCCCCTTCCTCCTTCCACCCCTCTTTCCTGTTCCCCCTTCCTCCTTCCCCCCTCTTCCTGTTCCCCCCTTTCCCCCTTCCCCCCTCTTCCTGTTCCCCCTTCCTCCTTCCACCCCTCTTCCTGTTCCCCCTTCCTCCTTCCACCCCCTCTTCCTGTTCCCCCTTCCTCCTTCCACCCTCTTCCTGTTCCCCCTTCCTCCTTCCACCCCTCTTCCTGTTCCCCCTTCCTCCTTCCACCCCTCTTCCTGTTCCCCCTTCCTCCTTCCACCCCTCTTCCTGTTCCCCCTTCCTCCTTCCACCCCTCTTCCTGTTCCCCCTTCCTCCTTCCACCCTCTTCCTGTTCCCCTTCCTCCTTCCACCCCTCTTCCTGTTCCCCCTTCCTCCTTCCACCCCTCTTCCTGTTCCCCCTTCCTCCTTCCACCCCTCTTCCTGTTCCCCCTTCCTCCTTCCACCCCTTCTTCCTGTTCCCCCTTCCTCCTTCCACCCCTCTTCCTGTTCCCCCTTCCTCCTTCCACCCCTCTTCCTGTTCCCCCTTCCTCCTTCCACCCCTCTTCCTGTTCCCCCTTCCTCCTTCCACCCCTCTTCCTGTTCCCCCTTCCTCCTTCCACCCCTCTTCCTGTTCCCCCTTCCTCCTTCCACCCTCTTCCTGTTCCCCCTTCCTCCTTCCACCCCTCTTCCTGTTCCCCCTTCCTCCTTCCACCCCTCTTCCTGTTCCCCCTTCCTCCTTCCACCCCTCTTCCTGTTCCCCCTTCCTCCTTCCCCTCTCTTCCTGTTCCCCTTCCTCCTTCCCCTCTCCCTCTTCCCCCTTCGTGACCAAGCGTCCTAGAGGGAGCGCTGCCCCCCAATACTGATCACTCCCCTTGATTGAACGATAAAATCAAGAGTCTAAATCCTTGCTAGACATGAGGGAGAGATGAGGGAAGGAGAGAAGAGGGGAGAGGCGGCAGAAAAAGGGGAAATGACTGGGTGAGTAGTAGAGGGGAAAAACGAGGGGAAAGGATGGAAAAATGAGGTTGAGAACATATGAAAGTTGAGAACAGTGAGGAGAGTATGATAAAGATGGTGTAAAGATGGTGTGGGAGGAAGAGAAGAAGAGAGGAAGAGGAATGCGAGATGTCAGTTAACCCCTTCACGCCCAGATCTTTCCTTTCCTATAAAAAAATTGTCTGCTGCCGAGCCATGAAATTACAAGATCTAACTAAATATACCAAATTAGTTACGGGAAGGATACTAAACAGGATAGCTATATAATATTTCTTATATTCTCTAAAAATCGTTAATGGTAGCTAAATTACAATGGAAATTACGTTCTGGGTCGCAGGGTGAAAGGAAAGGAAAAGGTAAACAAAATATGAGTTTGAAAGATGAAGCCATGGAAGCAAATTTCCAACTGGTCCAGTCAGAAAGCAATTTCCATTTATTCCACCCTTTGTTTTACGATTTGACAAGCCAGTTTTCTATCCATTTGAAGACTGGCCTGTTATACCATGAGCTTTTACTTTGCTAATGAGTACGCTTATGAGGAACGTTGTCAACGCTTTTTGAAATCGAGGTAACTACGTGCTCCTGCCCTCGTGTTGTCGTACATTTTGAATACCCTATTGTTATCAATCAAGTAAGTTTGAGGACAGGCTGATCGTTTTATTTCTGAATCCATGCGGCGAGTCTTTGAATTATGTCATTTGTCTTCTAAGACTTAAACGATTGTTGTTCTCTTCTGATGGATTCCATTAATTTTCCAGCAACTGATGTTAGAACTATTGGGTCGCTAGTTGCCGGGCTTCGACTTGCTTCCTTTTTTAAATAATGGGTGTGACATTGCATAGTTTACCATTCGCACGGTACATTTCCGTGAGTAAAGCTTATTAAATAAGATGGAAAGTGGTTTTACTATTTCGTGTCTTTGATAAGGGGAGAGAGGGTGAATAGGAAGGTGTGTGGAATAGGAGAACGAAGGGTAATAGGGTAGAGGGAAGATGCGTGTACGTGTGAATAGTGGAACGGGAGGGACAGTGAGTCTAGAGGAGGTTAATGTTGATGAGTACCCGGGAATTCTGAGGTGAAACACCTAAAGTAGATGTGTGCGGCGTGTGTGAGACAGGAGAAATGAGATTGCGTAACGCGAGAGATACGAGAGAGAGAGAGGAGAGAGCCGAGAGAGAGAGAGAAGAGAAGAGGAGAGTAGAGCGAGAGAGGAGAGAGAAGAGAGAAGCGAGAGAGAGAGAAGAGAGACGAGAGAGAACTAACATACACTCACGCAGTCTTACCGAATTGTTCATTTTTTATTAAAACGGGAAAAATAAACTCGTGTGAGCGGAGAGAGAGAGAGAAGAGAGTGTTGTGTGTCGTGAGAGAGAGAGAGAGATTAGAAGAGAGGCGTGTGAGAGAGACAGCGAGAGAGAAAGAGAGAGAGAGAAGAGAGGTGCGAGACAGAGAATAGAGAGAGAGAGAGAGAGAGAGAGAGAGTAGCGAGAGAGAGAGAGACATAGAATACTAGCTCACAACCACGCAGGGTTTACGTATAAATAGTTCATTACGGTAAATGAAGTAACATAAATTCAGCCCCCCTTTTTTTGAAACCTCCTTTCTTTCCTCCTTCCTCCTTCCCCCCGCCCTCTTCTTCCTTTTCCCCCCCCTTCCTCCTTCCCCCCATCTTCCTGTTCCCCCCCTTCCTCCTTCCCCCCTCTTCCTGTTTTCCACCTTCCTCCTTCCCCCCCTCTTCCTGTTCCCCCTTCGCTCCTTCCCCTCTTCCTGTTCCCCTTCCTCCTTCCCGCCCCTCTTCCTGTGCCCCCCCCTTCCTCCTTCCACCCCTCTCCTGTTCCCCCTTCCTCCTTTCCCCCCCTCTTCCTGTTCCCCTTCCCTCGTTCCACGCCCATCTTCCCTGTTCCCCCTGCCTCCTTCCACCCCTTTCTGTTCCCCTTCCTCCATTCACCCCTCTTCCTGTTCCCCTTCCTCCTTCCACGCCCTCCCTCTTCCCTGTTCCTCCTTCCTCCTTCTCCCCCCTCTTCCTGTTCCCTCCCCCTTCCTCCCTCCACCCCTGCTGTGCTGTTCCCCACTCCTCCCTTCCACCCTCTTCCTGTTCCCCCTTCCTCCTTCCACCCCTCTTCCTGTTCCCCTTCCTCCTCCACCCCGTCTTCACTGTTCCCCCGTTCCTCCCTTTCCACCCCTCTTCCTGTTCCCCCTTCCTCCTTCCACCCTCTCCTGTTCCCCCTTCCCTCCTTCCACCCCTCTTCTGTTCCCCCTTCCTCCTTCCACCCCTCTTCCTGTTCCCCCTCCTCTCCACCCCTCTTCCGGTTCCCCTTCCTCCTTCCACCCCTCTTCCTGTTTCCCCCTTCGCGTCCTTCACCGCCTCTCGTCTTCCCGTTTCCGCCTTCCTCTTCCCCTCCTCTTCTGTTCCCCCTTCCTCCTTCCCCTCTCCCTCTTCCCCTTCGTGACCAAGCGTCCTAGAGGGAGCGCTGCCCCCCTACTGATCCTGTCCCCTTGAATTTATACGATAATCAAGTCTAAATCCTTGCTAGACTGAGGGAGTTACATTGAGGGAAGGAGAGAAGAGGGGAGAGGCGGCAGAAAAGTGGAAATGTACTGGGTGAGTAGAGGGAAAAACGAGGTGGGAAAGGATGGAAAAATGTAGGTTTGAGGAATCATATGAAGTTTGAGAAACAGTGAGGAGAGTCATGATCAGATGGTGTAAAGATGGTGTGGGAGAAAAGAGAAGAGAGTGTCGTGAGGAATGCTAGATGTCAGTTAACCCCTTCACTGCCCAGATCTTTCCTTTCCTATAAAAAAAATTGTCTGCTTCCGAGCCATGAATTGACAAAGAGCATAACTAAATATACAAATTAGTTAGCGTGAATGATAACTAAACAGGGCATAGCTATATAATATTTCTTATATTCTCTAAAAATCGTTTAAATTGTAGCTAATTACAATGGAAATTACGTTTTTCTGGGTCGACAAGGGTTGAAAGCAAAGGATAAAAGTTAAACAAATATGATGTTGTTTGAAAGATGAGCCTTGAATAGAGTTGACATAAGAAATACTACTACACATTTACTAAAACCACTATTGTGTTTTAATGAAGTACTACCTGCTTAATGCTAATAACGGATGAAATACTTATGTTATCTTACATAGGTTTCCCTCTCCAAAAATATGCCTTCATTTTTTCGTTTCCTTTATAAATTTTAGAATAACGAAATTTTGAGTTATTGTCTTTATTGCGGCCATGCGTTTTTTGTCCTCTTAGTTTGTGAACTTTCTAACTTTTTTTAATATTAATTTTTCAGCTTATATATTTTCTTGTTAAGTGCTTGCCCGTCATTATAAATTACTCATTCTTACAAGAATTGCACGAGAATACTAACAGAAGTGTGTTGCTGTACATATTGTATTACTGTGGAAGAGTATTCGTTTTTACCTATGTACCCTTACTGTATTGTTGTGTGAGTATAAGTAGTAAAGAAGTAAGCAGATCTGTTGCAATGGTAGTATAATATAGTATTACATATGTAATCCTATTAATGTAAGAGAGTGTATAGTATTAATTAGTAAATGAAGTAAGGATCTGTAATGGTATCAGTAATAGAGTATTACCTATGTAACCTAATGTAGGAGTATAGTAATAAAGGCTGATTCACCTTGGCGTTTTCCTGCGTGCGATTGTGTTATCTGACGAGAAGTTGTCTCGTGTGCGGTCTACTGCGGAGATGACGTTCACACACGCAATTCGTATCGGAGACAACTCTTGCTTCTTTTTTCTTCTTGTTTTGTGACCTTCGTGTGCGTTGCTTTTTAGTATCGCTTTATATGGTCGTCGTGTCAGCTCGGTGCCTCCGAGCTTGTTGTTGTTTCCCGCGTCCCCCCATCAACACTAGTGTACATTCTTCAATCCTATGAATCGTCGCAACTACCCGTATTCCATGTACTCTCATTGCTGCTGCACTAGCCATACGCGTTGGAATGATGGAGGTTCTATGTATCGCCATTTGTGTCATGGGAAATTTGTTCAAATTAAGGATAGAAAGATCGCACGATGATGTAAGTTAAAATTTTGTTAGTTTTTGAGTGCCCAATACGAAATTATACAAATAATTGGGGTTAATTTGGGAGAGGGTGGGTGCTGGCTTTCTTGCGTTTATTTGAATTTGGCGCGCGAATTCTCTCGTCAAGTCGTGTAGATAACTAGACCAAGGAGAGTACATAGTTAGGATAAGAGGGCTCAAAGGCTGAAGGGTGAGGACAGCAAGAGCTTATAGGATTTTTTACCTGAAGATGTCGTCTGCGGTCACGGGTCGAGCAACAGCCGCGGTGGCCACCCAAGCCCGTAGCCCGTTACCAAGGCACCAACTCTTCAAACATGGACCCTGCACAGTGCTCTTCTCTGCTGTAATTTGGCTAAAAAATACTGCAACTCACGCTTCAATGAGAACTTCTCTATTTTCCGAAGACGCTGAGAAGGTACGTTACGAACGTGTGTGTGATATGGAAAGTTATTAAATAATGCTAAAATTTGAAAAAATAGAGCACATATAAACACCCTTGCTTCTCGGCACTTTGTTCGGCCCTTCAAGTAATAATACTATTATCGCAATTATTTCCTAGCTCGCAGTACATTAGTTTCAAACATTAGTATATTAGGCATAAGAAATCTAACAATATTGCAAAAAGCCAGGCAAATTATGAACAAGTATTACAGGTAACTTCAATAAAGGCTTTACTTCTGTAGGCGTGTCACCTGATACGCAGCATAAAAGTTAGTTTACCTCAGCTTAGTGTTATTGGCAGCGCCTAAGTAAAGGGATTGGTATTATTCTGTTTTTGCCCATTACTCCCCACTCTCCCCAAAACAAGCTTGGGGACCTGGGGAACTGCAGGATATAGTGTGCTGGGTCAAATATGCGTCGCAAACATCTTTTTTTAGTTAGTGGAAAATATAAAAATTCTCTAGAATTTAGGGGAATAGATTACATTGGATTTCTTCTGAGTCCTTAGAGACGTGTGAACTTGACGTGTCCTCATAAATGTTATGCACACGTCTGAGAACTAAGTGTTTGAGAACCCCCCAACCCCCGCCGCTATAGTAGGTTAGGTTTAGTGTTAAGATATTTGTTAGGTGGTTAGTATTTAGGATTTGGTTAGGTTAGATTTGGTTAGGTAAGGTTTGGTTAGGTTAGGTTCAGGTTTCTCGCTGTTGGGTTCATGCGCCTCGCTAGGTTAGGCAATTTCTCTAGATATAAGGAAATTACCCTAGATCTAGGAATTTTAACCTCGGCTAACAACTCTTAATTACGTGTTTTCCCGAACTGGCATAATTTGTTCCCCACCCGAAAACCCCGCATTCCCACAGGTGCCCAAACTGTTTGTGTGGGAAGTGGTATAGTAGGGGCAAGACACTAGAATTTTATACCAGAATGGATTTTAAACTGGGATAAGTCTGAAGGGACTTCTTCTACCATCAATAATAAGAATATAAAATAGATTACAGTAATATTCGGCCCTTAATCGGCTTCTGGCTTCACGTCAACCTTGTATGCGACCTAACATTTTATATTTTAACCATTTCTTTGTGTGTCATCCCACCAGGCTGGTCAGGGGGTGTCTGCAAAGAACATGACAACTGTATAAGCGAGAGTTCTGCCCCGCCACCCTACTTTATGCTGCTCTCAGACTTTGCAGCAGCTTGCAGCTGATCTACGTTCTCCCATTGGATGGGAAAAATTTGATACACGTGTCTGAAGGTACTGTGCTTGTCCTGAGCTAATCTCATTTCAGGTATAGAGGCTGGATTTAGTAAATGGTAAATCTTATTGTATCATTGACTAGTGTATGAATACTTGGGGATTTCAAATGATATTTACTCTCTAATTCTTGTGAAAGTTGCAAGCAGTTTGGGCGCATTCCTAATAATTTGTATCGACATTTATAGTTTTTCTGTTTATTTCATGCTGTGCTTTGCTCACATGAGTCCTAAAAGGTCTCTGTACTTCAGATTATATCCGGGAGAACAAGTCTGGCATTAAGAATATTTGGACGAGAAAGCATACTTAGATAATACAATACATGATGTATATGCAATGATCATTATTGTGCAGGGTGGCATTTAGTGTTGGCGATCTTATTACATATTTTTCCTATAGCTGCTGTGATCAAGACCCTTGTCCGTGCCAAGGAGGCAGCAGCACAGTTTGAAAATAAAAGTATGGTCTTCAGCCAAGACCCTGAGGCGACCGATGAGGATATCATCATCCAGTTTGCCAGAAGGTGGGATTTTTTTCTATTCATTAATATTAAGTAGTAATTTTTTATATTATATATATATATTAAATATATATATTACTATATCAGTCGAGTATTTATATAATATAGTTATATATATAGTACGTGAGTTCCAATCCTGATTAGGCCAATAAGTCAAGCAATATATTATTGTGATGATGGGTTGATAAGGTAGTAAAAAGTATCACAAAATTTGTCTCGTGTGCAGCATCAGATTAGTTTGCTTGATCTTTGTATTGTCATCAGTTTCTGGTCGATGACAAGCATAGCTACCCTGCCAACATTGACCGTGGCCTGGTGAATATTTTTTTACCACTTAGCCATCACTGGACAGTCTCTCGTTCTTATCAACAATTGAGACTTAAAACAGTGTTGTTTATGTAATAAATAATAATAATAATAATAGAAGTAGTCTTCAATAATGTATCGCGTGCGCATAATTTCAACCGTGTGTATAACTCTGATTATCATGATGGACATTACGATACTGAAAGCTGAAAGGTAACAAGTGATAGTGTGTGCTCCTATTAATAACTAGGTTTTGTTACGCAGAAATATGACCACCACTGAAGTTATGGAGAGCCATGCATGAATGTGATTTACACACTTTTGATGTACCTGAGGTGACCTAAGCATTAAGTTGTAGTAGTTGAAGATTTTACAGATCTTATTACAAAATTGTTTTTCATCATTTACATGATGTGCTGTCGGCCATTATTCCTTATCGTAGTAAGACCAAAAATTATCCAGGCTGACAATCTCTTAAGAAAAGCTACATGGCTGAGTAAAGCCACAAATAAATTATATTAACAAGTCATGTACGCGGGCCTGAGTTTTGACACCCCTGTTTAGAGCAAGGGTTCTCAGACTTTTGGCCTGCGACCATCCAATTAATTTTGAAAGGTTACCCCCACCCCCACCTTACGCAAAGCATTTTTGACAATCTCACACATTTACATTCTTTGTCTTTTTTCTCTCTCTTACACACACACACACACACACTACACACACAAACACACCATACCAGTTTTACCCACACATAGGTCAGAGGTCGTATTGCACGTATCATAACATTCTAGGTATAATATACTTTGTAAAAACTTATGAATACTTATAATGATACCGTAATCCAGTGCAATCTATATCCTACATTCCGTGCGTTAACGCCTCGAAAAAAGAATTAACCTAAATAATTTAGACTTGTGATGTGGGTGATTTGTAATGCATTAACAGGTCGGGCGGTGATGCCTACAAGTATAGACCTAACCTGTTTATAGCTATGGACGTGTGAGCGTGGTGGTGAGGGCTTGGCGTAAAAGGGGAGTGGAGAAAAAAGGAGCACCTCTTTTCTCAGTCAGATTATTAACTGTAGTATTTTATATAAGCGCAATATATTAATTAAAGCATAGAAAGTTATAATCATTGTTTTGTTTATAGCTGATAAAAGGAAAGAATAATAATAAATAATGAATAGTGTGTGCATTTTTGCACATTCCTGAGAATCTCGCGACTCACCCTCAAAAGACTTATCGCGCGGACCCCAGTTTGGAAAAAAAACCAGATACCCCTGGTTTAAAGAGATGTCCACACGATGCTAACTTTCGTAATAACTCTGTGGCATTTATCTGTTTTCTGGCTTTAATTAAAAAGATGACTACTGAATTGGGATTTGAATTTATAGAAATTAAGAAAGGAAAAAGTGTTTGTATTGTCATGATATATATTTCCTAACGCAAATCCTGCAACTTTTCCGGGCTCCAATGACACCTACCCCACAGCCAAGGACATGCTTCAGACATGAAGAAATTCACAACACTCATTCTCCCGGGATTGTGACTGCTCTCCACAGTCTCTGAAAATTACACCCATGGAGTTTGCAGACGACTGAAGATTTACCAAACTCACACAGGATAATCATGGTTCTAACGTTTGGGGTGAAATATTGAGCACATATGACTGGTACATGATACTTTTACATCCATTCTCTTGAGCATGTCAACCACTCCTCAGATACTCATTTCCATTCTTGAATCTGAGATCCTCTTATATTTTTTCCACGGCCAAGTCTCACTGTATATGTCCACTAGGATAATGTTGTCCCTTAAGACCTTTTTTCACTCCTTAATCACGTTCCGTCTCATCCATGCAGCCAAATATCCTATTGCCTTGGCTGATCCATGTTGGGGTCTCTCTTATTTTCTACTTCTATGCTCCATACATTCACACTCCTTAATTCCTCAAAATATTTTTTTCGCCTTTTGACATCCTCATTTTCTCGTCTCCATCCACCATTATTCCATCTAGTGCCCTCTTTCTTTTTATACTTCCTCCAAATATGTCTTTCATTCTCTCTAAAAATATCACTCAGATTCCCTTCAAATTCTCATCCACTTTCATTCAGTTGTTTTGTGATAACCGCCTTCAATCTCCTTTCTGCATGTGCTCTTTTCCTGCCTATCCCTTACATCAGTGTTCTCACTCGTTTCAGCCATGGATTCACTAGTCCCAATTAAAAAAAAATCATAGCGACAACTCCTTTTTGAATTTAGAGATATGATGAAAAGGGTAGATTTTAATGGAGGTAAAGCTGGTTTAAATATATATCCTGGAATATAAATTAAACGAAATTTTCAGAAATATATAAAAGAATATTCTGATAGCTCCATTTTGGTTTTCATATATATTTCAGGTTCATTTCCAAATATCGTGAAACGCCCTGTGGACCACTAAAAAAGTTATCATGGACACCAGTTGATAACCACTGCCTTACCTGCTCAGACACATTTCTCTGTTGGTTTTGACATATCATCCCTCTTTGATCTATTACTTGCTTACTTCATATGTCCCACCTACATGCCATTTGTTTTCCCTTATTTTCACCTTTGTGCCCGCCATTTGTTTCCTTAACCCTTAGTATTCGGCTCTTTGAAAGAACCTAAACACTTTTAAACCACCTCATTTTTAGATAGCTGGTTATACCACTCATTCCACACGCCAAATTGTCTGCCTGTTACTCCCCCATACTTCTTCATATCATCTTTTCAGACTAACCCCTCTCCTCTTATCCCTGACTGTTTTCAGAACATCTATCTGTCATGTCAATATCATTTTTATTAATACTGCTAGTTGATTTCATGCTGTCGAACTGCCTCTACAACTTTCGCCATTCATTATCTCTCCTTTCAGTCTCCATCTTTGGCATAAATTTGATCAGGCCTTTCTGCTCATTCTGTGAACTCCCTCTTCTCCCCTGTATCCCTGTGTTTTCATCCTATGTTCAAAATAGTGTTTTGTCTAAGCCTAAAACAACTCTTGTCCGTGCAGATAAACCAAATTATCACTATACTTCTCATACCTCCCCAGCTACACCCTCCTTACCAACATTTTCTTCTTCTTTAAATCTTATTTATTATCGGCATGCATGGCAGAAATGCAGAGCCTTGTACACTGTTTCTCACTTTTTTCATCTTGCATGAAAACGTTTGCATCTGCCCTTGGCCTTCCATAATGAAATACAACACCAGTTGTTACCATTGCATACGTTGACACCCCAAAGATGCATGTGCTATTATTATCTGGCCTTTATTGTTTGAGTATGTTAAAGTATTCATCTATGTGCCTGGCATCTGTAGTAATTTGATATCATTTAGTTAAAGTAACTGTATGGCACTTGTTATTTTACATTTCCAATATTGTACAGAAAACAAATGGTAGTGTTGACTGTTGCCTTAATTAGAGGCTATATATTATATATAAAAATTATATATAATTATATATATATATATATATAATATATATAATAATATAGGAATACGTATGTGTGTGTGTGTGATTGTTGTATTTGGTATAGTCAGGCTAATATACTGTTTTACAATTATTAGTTTATTACAGCATCTGTTTTGGTTTTTGCATTGTGTAGGTGATTCTAACAGAAGAGTCATTCATACTGCAATACCATTATTATCTGCCTATTGGTAATATGTCCATGATTATGCTTTCAGGCCCAATATTTTTCTGGTATTCAACACTGCAACAGTCCTGCACAAGGATAGTATATAGAGGATAAGAGAGTTCAATGGCCGAGGGTGAGGACAGGGGTCAATGCGATTTTTTTGCTGGAGATGGCGCGGCGGGCGCGGCGGGCAGACGATGCATACTGGGAGGACAGCCCAAGACCAAGACCTCAGTTCCGTTACAACAACAAATTTTCAAAATGGCTCCAAGTACTAAAGAGTGGCAGTTGCTGTGTTTGCGGCAAGAAAAGAAGTACTATCATCCGGATAAGACTTCACCTCTTCCCCAGGAACGCCATAAGGTATGTAGGAGGGTGTGGTGATATGCAAAGGGATGAAATAATGCTGAGCTTTGAAATACATGACATGTAAACATCCTTGCTTGTCGGCCCAGCTCGCCCCTGCAAGCAATAGTGATTATTATCTGCAATATTCCGAGTTCGCAGTACATTATATCAACATTAGGTAATATCAGGCATAAGAAATCTTAACAATATTGCAAAAAACACGGCAAATTAATGAAAGAGTATTACAATAATCAAAATAAGGCTTTAACTTAGGCGTCACCTGACGGCACATAAAGTTAAGTTTACCTGCAGTTATTGTGATGAAAGATTACTGTTGTCATTGTGCTAACGTCACCTGTGGTATTGCAGTGCCCATCCTAATTAGTGTGTGCAGGAGTGTAACATTTCTTTGGGTATTTATCCAGATGAACACCGAACTCACTTTGGTGGACGAAACAATTTTTTTTTCTGGTGTGTTTTTATGTGTTTTTGTAAAGTTCTACCCAATTTGGTAAATTGGGGACCTGTGGGAATGCGGGGTTTCGGGTGGGGAACAAATTATGCGTTGGAAAGACGTAGTTTAAGAGTTGTGTATGGGGGAGGGGGGGTAAAATTCCTCGATCTAGGGAATTCCTTATATGTAGAGAAATTTGCCCAACTAAAATTAACCTAACCTAGCGGGGACTTTACACACGATAACCTAACCTAACCTAACCTACCAAACTAAACAAATCTAACCTAACCTCCAGCGTGGGGTTGGGGGGGTTCTCGACACTTCGGTCATCATTCTGTGAGGATCGTCCGGTTCATACTTCTCTGGACTCACGAAATCCAAAGAATTGTACCGAGCTATAGGGAATTTTTCAACACATCTACTCAAAAACTATGTGGTTGCGACGCATATTTGTACCCCAGCCAAATATCCGCATTCCCCCGGTCCCCAAGCTTGTTTTGTGGGAGGGGAGTATGGGCAAAACATCTAGAATAATACCTGTGTTTTGAATTAATGTGCTAACTGTTTCTGTCGTAATTCTTTTTTTTTTTTTTTTTAGGTAGATAGAGGTTAGTTTTTTTTAGGGTAGGTTTAGGTTAGGTAGGGTTAGGTTGGTATAGGTATTAGTTTGGTTAGGTTCTTTTTTTGTCATTTTGCAATAAATAAATAAATATATAAATAAGTTTGCGACAGAAACAGTAGCAGAATCATTCAAAACACATAAAAAAACACACAGAAAAAATAGTTTGGTCCACCAAAGTGAGTTCGGTGTTCACTGGATATTTACCAAACTGAATAATGGGAATGAAAAGTAACAGGAAAAAAATGGTCAAGGTCAACACAACAACATTCAGAAGGGAAGAATAGGCAGCTGGTTATTGTGCAGCGCCAAGTTAAGGATTTAAACTGTAATATGTAACTGGAAGGGACTTATGCTACCATCAATAATCTAATCTAAAATAGATCACAGTAATATCGGCCTTAATCGGCTTCTTCACGGTCAACATTTTATGCGACCTAACCATTTTCATATTTTACCATTCCCTTTTAACCCACCAGGCTGTTCAGGGTGTCTGCAAGAACATGACAACTTTATAGAGCGAGAGATGCCCCGCCACCAATACTTCTGTGCTCAGACTCCTTGCAGCTGATCTACGATCTTGCAGCTGTTCCCATTGGATGGGAAAATGAACACATGTCGGGAAGGTGTGTGCTTGTCTTTAACTGATCTCAATTTCAGGTATAGAGGCTGGATTTAATAGATGGTAAATCTTATTTGTAATTGACTAGTGTAGAACACTTTGAGGATTACCAACTGCTATTTCTCTCTAACATATTGGATGTGTGCATTGCAATAGTTTTTGGGGCCCTTAAAAGTGTTTTCAACATTTGTAAGTTTTCATTATTTACATGCTGTGCTGCTCACGTGATTCCTAATAAGGTCCTGTACTTCAGATTAATACAGGGAGAGCAAACTGCGTTAAATATATTTGCCGAGAAAGCATAAATTAGAGAATACAAAATTATGTATAGCAAATTTAGCAATGATAACTATTGTGCAGGTTTCATTAGGTGGTGGAGATCTTATTACATTTTTCCATAGCTGCTTGTGATCAAGACCCATGTGGTGCCAAGGAAGGCAGCAGCACAGGTGAAAAAAGAAGTATAGTCTTCAGCCCAAGAACCCTGAGGCGACAGATGAGGATATCAGCAGCCAGTATGCAAGAAGGTGGGAATTTTTTCTATTCATTAATATTAAGTAGATAAGTTCAATCTGAATTAGGCCAATAAGGCAAGCAATATATTATGTGTGATGATGGATGATAGTAAAAAAAAAACCAAGTATCACAAAAATTTTCCTCATCAGCAACAGATTATTTTGCTTGCTCTTTGTCAGTCATTTGGTACCATGACAAGCATAGCTACCTGCCAACATGTGACCATGCCTGGTATAACCACTGCCAGCACTTTCTTATCAACAATTGAGACTTAAGACAGTTGTTTATGTAATAAATTAATAATAATAAAAGTAGTAATCTTTCAATAATGTATGCTTATTCAGCATAATTTCACCTTATACTCTGATTTCATTGATGACTCAGATGATTCAGAGACTGAAAGCTGAAAGGTAACAATTGATAGATGCTTCTTTAATTAACTAGGCTTTGTTACACAGAAATATGAACACCAATGAAGTCGTGGTAAGCCATGCCATGAATGTGATTTACCACACTTTATGATGTACCATGAGGATCACCCACTAAGCATTCAGTTGTAGTAGTTGTTGAAGAATTTTACAGATCTTATTAAAAAATCAGTTATTCATCATTTGTATGATGTACTGTCCGCATTATTCTTAGTGTAGTAAGACCAAAATTCAAAATTAATCCAGGCTGAACAATCTCTTAAGGAAAGCTACGTGGCTGAGAAAGCACAAATAAATTATCTTTGTACAAAGAGATATATTCGTGCAGATTGCATTACACAATGGAATTTTACTCATGGTGTATTTCCACAGCTACCTGTGATCAAGAATAGTAACGGTTCACTTTGAGTGTGTGTGTGTGTGTGTGTGCATACAAGAAATTAGCGTTTAAAGCCGGAGTGTCAAACTCAAAATATTCCGAGGGCCAATTCTTATTTTAGTTAATGTCTCGAGCGCCAACAAAGTACGTAACATGTTTGCAGGACTGAAGTTTACAGCCTTACACGATGACTTAAACTGGAATACGTATTTGATTTTGATTAAATTTACGTAAATAAACTAACACAAAATTACAACAAAATCATACATTAATTATATTATATTTTCCTTCATAACTGTCGTAATTTCACGGGCTGATAAACTTACCATCCTCTCGCGGGCCACTTATGACCAATCCCAAGGGCCACATTTGGCCCGCAGGCCATGAGTTTAACACCTCGGGTTTAGAACTATGCATATCATTTATACTCTGTGGCATTATATGTTTCTGGCTTGATTAAAAGATGACAACTGAATATGGGATTTGAATTTATAGAAAATTAAGAAAGGGAAAAAGATGTTTTGTATTGGTCATGATATTTTTCCTAACCAAGATTTGGAAACTTTCAGGGCTCCAATGATACCTACCCCACAGCCAAGGACATTGCTTCAGCATAAAGAAATTCACAACACTCATCTCCCGGGATTGACTGCTCTCCACAAGTCTCTGGAAAACTACCCATGGAGCTTGCAGACACTGAAGATTTACCAACTCACACAGGAGTAATCATGGTTCTAACGTTTGGGGTGAAATATTGAATACATATGAGTGTACATGATACTTTCCATCCATTCTCTTCACATGTCAACCACTCTTCAGATAACTCATTTCCACTGCTTGAATCTTAGACCTCTGGTATTTATTCCACGTCCAAGTCTCACTTGTATATGTCACTGCAGGAAGTAATGTTGTCCCTTAATACCCTTTTCACTTTCCTTACTCAACGTCCTCTCATCATGCAACACAAATATCCCATTGCTTGCTGTCCATGTTGTGGTGTCTCTTATTTCTACTTCCATGCTGGATTATAACACTCATTAATTCCTCAAAATATTCTATTCACCTTTTGACATCCTCATTTTCTCTCAGCATCTCTTCACCATTATTCCATCTAGTTTCTTTCTTTTTGTACTGTATTTCTTCCAAATATTCTCTCTAAAAATATGTTCTCTCGTTTCATTCTCTCTAAAAATCTCACTCAGATTCCTTCCAAAATTTTCATCCACTTTCAATTTTTTTGTGATAACCCATTTCACTCCTTTTGCATGTGCTCTGTGTTTCCTGCTATCCCTTACATGCTCAGACACATTTCTCTGTTGAGTGCAACAGTGCAACATATGCATGCCTCATGATCTATTACTTGCTTGACTTCATCTGTCCACCGGCATGCCATTTGTTTCCTTATTTTCACCTCTGTGCCCACCCAAAGACTACTGTATACAGTAGTCTTTGGCCCACCAATGTTCCTTAACCCTTAGTATTCATTCTTTGAAGAACCTAAACACATTTTGAACCTCTTCTTTTTTATACTCTGATATACCACTCAATTCATACGCCAATTTCTGCCTGTAATCCCCCCAAAACTTCTTCATTATCAATCTTTTTAAGACTAACCCCTCTCCTCTTATCCCTGGAGTGTTTTCAGAACATCTATATGTCATGCACCTTCATTTTCATTAATACTGCTAGGTGATTCATGCTTTCGATATTGCCTCTAACCACTTTCGCATCAGTTATCTCTCCTTTCAGTCTCCCATATGTGGCTATATAATTTATAAGGCCTTTCTAACCATTCTGTGAATTCCCTCTTCTCCCTGTATACCTATGTATCATCCTATGTTTAAAATAGCCTAAAACCTAAAACAACTCTTGTCGTGCAGATCACCAAATTATCAATATATTCTCATACTTCCCCAGTACACTACTTACCAACAATTTTCTTCTTTAAATCTTATTTTTTATGGCATGCATGGCAGAAAATGCAGAGCATTGTACACTGGTTCTCACTTTTTCATCTTGTATGAAACGTTTGCATCTGTCCTTGCCTTCCATAATGAAATACAACACCAGTTGTTACCATTGCATACGTTAAAACCCCAAAGATGCAGTGCTATTATTATCTGCCTTATTGTTTGATATGTTAAAGTATCCATCTATGTGTCTGGCATCTGTAGTAATTTGATATCATTTAGTGTAAATTAGCTGTATGGCACTTGTTATTTTACATTTCCAATATCGTGCAGAAAACATAAATGGTAGTGTTGACTGTTGCCTTAATTAGAAGATATATATATATAATATATTATATATATCTATATATATATATATATATATATATTATATATATATATATATATATATATATATATATATAATATATATATATACTATATATAATATATATATATATATAATTATATTAATATATATATTATTATATATATATCATATATATATATATATATATATATATATATATATATATATATATATATATATATATATTATTATATATATATATATATATTATATGATATATATATATATATTTGTGGGGGTGATTGTTTGTTTGTTCTATTTGGTATAGTCAGGCTAATACTGTTTTACAATTATTACAGTATCTGTTTTGGTTTTTGCGTTGTGTAGGTGATTCTAACAGAAGAGTCATTCATACTGCAATACCATTATTATCTGCCTATTGGTAATATGTCCATGATTATGATATCTGGCCCAATATTTTCTGGTATTCAACATTGCAACAGTCCTGCATGTACTGGATGTCAAGTCTAGCTGATGGAATTCCTTAATAAAATGAAATTGATCACTATGTTCTTCTATTTACCTTCTAATGAATTATATATAAAGTCAAAATATAAGGTTAATAAAGTAATAGGAAGGGAATAAACGAAAAGGCAGGGTATGGGATGCTTAAGTAGAAATACTTAAGACACCCCTAAAAATCTGCTGTGTTTCGATTCATCTCCTGAAGATGGCGCAGCGTCCGTCCTCCAAACTTTAACACACACCCCTCTATCCTCTATGTACTATCCTTGGTCCTGGTTATGGTCCATCGTGGACCGATCGTGACGCTCGTGCCGCGCTCGGCCGAGGCCACGAAAATTTAATGCGTGCACTAAAAAATTGGGAAGCTCCCCGATGTGTGTACCCAACGCAGCGCAATCGTAAAGTCTATCGTGACGCTATCGTTATCTATGTAGCAGCTTCGTGACCACTACCGTGATCGTCTTATGTCTATCGTGACGATAAAAACCCGGGTTACGCGACCCTTGTTCCCTACTTTCCCCCCTTTTCCACCCCCTTCCGTCTTCCCCCCTTTCTCATTCACCTCCACCCACCCGCGCCTCTCTACCCCCTACTCCCTCATCACGTGATACCCCACCCTCCCCCTACTCTCTACCTCTAACTCCCTCGCCACGCGGTGACCCCACCCTGCCCCTACTCCCTCCCCAAACATGTTGACACCCCCCCCCCTTTAACAACTCATATCCCCACCAACGTACCAACAACGCCTTCTACATGCCCAAGCCCCCTCCCCCCGTTTCCCCACCAACATCACACCCCCTTCGTTATTAAAACCCCCCCCGTTTCCCCCCTTTTCATCACCAACACGTACCCACCCATGTTTCTCCCCCCTTTCCCATCTCTACCCCCTTCCTTTTTCCATCACCATGGCAACACACCCACGTGTGAGGCATGTCTCTTGACGCTATCGTGATACGTCCATGGCACCGTCATGGCACTGTCGTGGTTATCTTTAGCTCTATCGTGACGACAAAATGACCGTTGATTTTTCATTCATGACGTAGTCTTACAGCTGTCATGACTCCATCGTGACCATCTTACACCATCATGACACATACGTACAGGCAGCGTGACATTGTTGTGAGGCTATCGTGGTCTGCGTTTTTCGTGGTCAAATTTCACGATAGCGTCAATAGTCAAATTGGTGGAGCTATCGTGGTTTCGATTATGGAATGTGTAAACGGGGCTTTAGCCCTTAGAGCCTGTGGTGGGTGAGGACCCGTTACCCTGGGACACAGGGCTAGTGTGACTCCCGGGTTCCCACAGTTACCTTCCCCAGGGTACCCCAGGTACCCATTATCACCCCGAAAGTGAGGAAGAACAGCGGGGTAGGCTGGTCACCCGGCTTGCCCTGGCCCGGGATCGAACCAGGGCCCGCAGATTCGTAGCCAGGCACGCTAGCCACGCACCACGGAGGCGACTTTTGTGCTGGTGATGAAGTTACAAGAGGCCTGTACTTGTTTTTCTCCTTTTTTTATAAGATTTTTTTTTCTGGAAGCTTACCACGCGCCGCCAACCCAGTGTTGCTGACGCCATAAGTGCATGTGTCCGTGCGGTATTTTGCGTTTTGTTTGATTTGTGCTTAATGGCGTTTCGTTGCTTGTTTGCGCCCCGGATTATTTTATCTACTCTATCTAATATCTATCTAATATATATTATTTATCTACTCTGGAACCATCAGGGAGTCTGCAGAGTATGCATGGCACTCATGTATTTAGTAGAACAGGATATATGGATGTTTGTACACACTGCAGGCCCCACAGTCACACACACTTCCTCCCTCCATCCCTCCTCCCGCACACACCACTCTCTTTGTGTGCATATTTCCTGGGGGTTTGAATGTAGAAAAACAAAGTTCACAGTACAGGGTTATCTGGCCATAATGTCTTGCCTGGTGTGGTGAGGGTCAGAAGGGAGTGAAGTTCCCGCGGCACGCCACAAGTACAACGCCGCCAGGGTGCGCGCCGAGGTGTCAAGGCGGGAGGGAACGCACGTCAACTCTGCAAAGTGTCGGTGGTGGCACAGGGGCCCGGTGGGAGGACCAGTGATAGAAGCAGAGGCACTTTCCCTCACGTTTCTACTGATTGTCCTCTTCATTGAATTGCCGCCTTTATTTTATCTGAAGAAGGCAATAGTAGAAATGTAAGATAAATGAACTACTTTTGCTTTTTTCCGTGTTTCTCCCACCATCCCACTCACTCACTTGCCTTGCTTATATCATGCTTGCTTATACCCCAAATCACTTGCCTTGCTTATACCATGGAGTCAACAGTACACTTATGGTCATGTTACTACACCATGATCCGTGGCCGGACAGTTTGCCTACGGACAGTTTGCCTACGGACAATTTGCCTACGGACAATTTGCCTACCGGACAGTTTGCCTACGGACAGTTTGCCTACCGGACAGTTTGCCTACCGGACAATTTGCCTACGGACACTTTGCCTACGACACTTTGCTCAGTTTTTTTCCATAGGAAAATTTTTCTTTACCTTGGTTAGATTAGGTTAGGTTAGGTTAGGTTAGGTTAGGCTAGGTTAGGTTAGGTTAGTTAGTTAGCAAAGTGTCCGTAGGCAAAGTGTCCGTAGGCAAATTGTCCGGTTGGCAAATTGTCCAGTAGGCAAAATGTCCGGTAGACAAACTGTCCGGTAGGAAAAAACTGCCCGGAGGCAAATTGCCCCGTAGGCAAACTGTCCGTAGGGCAAAACTGTCCGGGTACCACCATGATCATTGCCTTTAGTAAACAGACTATGTGGCGCTTCCTTAACATTCAATTTCACCTGGAAATAATGCAGGACCATTTACTTTAGTAATATACACAAGGCTTGTACTTGATACTAGCCTTGTACAAAGAAGGTATTGAAGTCTGTTTGTTGGAAAGTTTCGATCAGCTGTTATTGTAACGTCCTGTGACTGGGTATCTAAGCACGCTGTGGGGCTGTGTCCTGAGGGTGAGGGGAGTTCATGAGGGTCTGTTTGGCTATTTACGCAGCGAAAATCACTCCCTGGCGAGAACGTCATTTGGGAAAAATTGCAGAAAAGGGAAAAGATTTATTACTGTTCGTATTTCTTACACTTTCATTACATTTTGGTTCAATACTTTTCCCACCATTTAACAATGCTCATTTTTATTCCAGCCCTTGTATAGGTAGGTCTCTGCTTTCTAACCTTGTAATATCATGTTATGCATAGGCTACCTAAAGGGTTTAAAATTCTAAAGCAGGTTATAAGAATTAAACCTCAGTTGAAATAATGAAAGTCTAGTTTTCTAATTGACAAAACAAGATAAACCTAGTTTCAGTTGATTTTAAAAAAAAGGATATAATCTAAACTTTGTTATATATTGATAATGGTTACGTAGACTCATTTTTGATTAGTCAAACCCTTTTTTATTCAGGCAAAACAGACCGTGAGTTTCAGGAAACACAAAGGGTTTGAAAGGTTTAGAAGTTATTTTCATTTTAGTCCAGGTGTGAAGTATAAATTACAGTATTCCCTTTAAGTAGTCATTTCACGTGTTGAAGTGTATGTACATTATTCACTTTTCAATGTTTACTTCTATAAGATGGCGACCTGAGTATGTTGAGCAGACGTGATATCAAAGGAATCTATTTTATTTACTGCAAAAGTGGAATGTAATTTAGTATATGTTAAGCAGTGAAGATTTTCGAATATAAAAATATACTAGCCGCAAACGCCCTCCGGGCGGACTTTTTGGCTAGCTCCTGCGAGGGCTATTGTGGGCCTTGGCCCACCAAACACAGACGTCAGATACCCCTTCAGCTTTCCTGAAATCAGATGTAGTAAACGCCACCCATTCACATCACCCCAACCATTTCACTCACCCCATACCCACACCCCCCACCCATTCACTCACCCATTACCCATCACCACACACCCATTCACTCACCCCTTCCCATCACCCCCAAACATTCCTCACCCATCACCCATCACCCCTCACCCCCCACCCATTCACTCACCCATCCCCACACCCATTACCCTCATCCCACCCATTCACTCACCCATTACCGATCACCCTACTCAAGTTCCTCAATTCTCGCAACCCCACTTTTTTTTCACATTGCTCGTAATAGCTGCTAAAAAAAAAAAAAAAGTGATCGATCATCTCAAAAAGTGGGCTTAAACCCTTCCCTGGTCAGCTGTTCCAAAACTGTGCCATATAGGGGATTGGGCACTGGGGGCGGACCCATCGCGGAAGCAGACAGACAGACGACAGACACACACACCACACACACATTCGCTTATATTATTATAGACGATGTTAGGGGTCTTCGCTTCAAGACCTGAGCATGAATCAGGGCGTTGTACTGGACTGGTTGTGGGGCAGAGGGGGGAGGAAAAGGGCGGGGGGGTGAAGAAAAAGTAGCATGACGATGAAGAGAGAGAGAGAGAGAGGGAGAGAGAGAGAGGAGAGAAGAGGAGAGAGAGAGAGAGAGAGAGGAGAGAGAGAGAAAGAGAGAGGGGAGAGAAGGAGAGATTTGTTAAGGAAAGGGGGAATTGTTATTATAGATTTTTTTTGATTAAGAAACGAAAAGAAAGGGGGACCAGTAACATTTAGTGATGCTCAAATACAAAATAAAAGTGTGTTCGAGGGTTTGTTTTTGTTTAAACCTTGGGCGTGTCTCCTCATCAGTTGTGGGGTCCTTGTGGTTTTTGACCACATCATTCAGTTACCTCAACCATCGGTGAGATTTACAGTAGCTTCCTTTTCTTCCCTCTCTCTCTCTCTTTTTTCTCTCTCTCTTCTCTCTCTCTCTCTCTCCTCTCTCTCTCTCTCCTCCTCCTCTCAACTTCTATGTTATACCCCCTCCTCTCCTCTCCACAAAATTTCCCAGACTTGTCATCTTTTTCATCCTTTCCTTCTGTCTTTCCCTTCTTCATATTCTTGGCGAGGCCCGCAACAAAAGTCATCCCTGTGGCCCCACGATTGCCGTCCCGAGGGAAACTCACCAGAAAAAATTTCCCCGCCTCTCTGATTGTCCTAATTATATTCACTGGTGGGTTTGTGGTGTTTTGCGTAAGTTTTATTGGGGCTGTAACACTTGGTAAGATTTGCGTCAGGCGTGCGCACTCTAATCTTACGGCGTGGTGCTGTCGTCTATGTTTTCATAAGTCGCCACGTGATCCCTTAATTTCCTAAGTTTGTGCACATTTTATAGTTCCTGTCGTTTCACAAACTTTGGTAATTTTTCTGTTGACTTGGTGCTGGTGATGAAGTTACAAGAGGCCTGTAATTGTTTTCTTTAGTTTTTATAAGACTGTTTCTGGAAGCTTAGGCGCGCGCCGCCGACCCACCCCAATCACTAGGGGTGGGCAAGAATCGTTATCTTGGAATTCACGATTCCGATTCTTGAGGTTGGTGGAATCGGTGGAATCGATTCCGGAATCGTTTCCGGAATCGATTCCGGAATCGTTTTTCTCTCGCGCTCCGCCTCTGCCTCTACCTTGCCTCGCGCGCCGCAGGGAGGACCTCAGTCTAGCACGAGACGATTCTGGAATCGTTTCCTCTCCTGCCTGCCAGAGAGATGCTTCGAGTCATTCCGTGTAGCTCTTACGATTCATCCTGCCTTCTGCGCCCCGTTAAGATTATGGAGGCATATTTATTATCATTATTACTATTACCTTAATACATTATTATTATTACTCTTCTCTTCTTCTATTATTTTATTATTAGTAATAGTAATAGTAGTATCGTTATCTTACTCCTGCATTGGATTTATTTTGTTAAAAAGTTGTATATATAAAAGTCCCGAAAGTTATTATATATTATTAGTATATAATAAATATATAATATATTATATATAGTATATATATATTATATATATATATATATATATATATATATATATATATATATATATATATATATATATTCTATATCTATATATACATATATATATTGTATTATATAGTGTATTACGTATTATACATATATATTATATTATATATATATAATCGATATATTATATAATATATAATATTAGATATAAATATATTATATATAATATAAGATATATATATATATAACAACAACAACTCTCTGCGCTGCACTGTTTTACTATATAGAAACTCAATGTGAAATTTCTGTGGAATCGTTTCGAGGAATCGATTCCGTTGAGTGGAATCGATTCACTGCCTATGTGGTGGAATCGTCGGAATCATTCCGGAATCGTTTTCGCGCCAGCCCTAACCAATCACCCAGTGTTGCTGACGCCATAAGTGCATGTGTCCGTGCGGTATTTTGCGTGTTTGATTTGCCTTTAATGGCGTTTTCGGTTGCTTGTTTGCGCCGCGGATTATTTACTTATCTACGCTGGGAACCATCAGTGAGTCTGCAGGGTAGGTTGGCACTCATGTATTTGGTAGAACAGGAAATTGGATTTTTGTACACATTGCAGCACAGTCACACACACTTCCTCCCTCCATCCCAACCCGCGCTCTCCTCTCCTTCTGTCCCCTCCCGCACGCCTCTCTCCTCCCCTCCGAACACTTTCCTCTCTCCCTCCCTCTCTCTCCTGCAATTCTTGGTGGTGGTGATGTATGATCACCAACGCCATAGTCCGGTGTTATCTGGCCATAAATGTGGTGCCTGGTGATGGTGTGAGGGAGGCCCAGCGGCACGCCACACGCCCGCCAGGGTGGGCGCCGGAGGTGTCAGGCGGGAACACAGGCTTGAGTGGCGCGCGAGGTGTGACAATCATCCCATCATCCTGACTAAAGGTGAAATTTTGTTGTTGTATCTTATTATTAGGTTGCGGTGGCGGTGAGAGGACAGTGACGGAAGCAAGACACACTGTACTTCACTCACGTCTCTACTATTATCCTCTCATTTTATACTGCCCTTTATCTATCTCCTTGTACTATTATCCTTATACCTACACCTTATTATTCTTATAACTACCTCTTATGCATCGAAGAAGGAAATAGTAAAAATGCAAAGAAATATACTACTGTTGCTTTTGTGATTCAGTGTTTTCTTTTCTCACTACCATCCCGACTCACTCCGGGTCTTGTTTTACACCATGGAGTCCAACAGTGACACGTGTTGTCCTGTTACTGCACCATGATCATTGCCTGGAGTTAATTTTTCAGATCTATGTGCGTTTCTCTTACATTCAATTCACGATGGAAATACTTCTACACCCATTTACTTCAATAATGATAGGCTACTTGGCTTGTATAGGCCTTTAGACACAGAGGCCATGGCCCATGTACTGATATGTTTACATTTTTTTCCGTTTTCCCGTGCGGGCAACATGGGTGACTAATAATTTTTTCGTAAATAGTTTTTTTTCGTTTACTCCACATAATAGCCCCTCTCAGTAATGAAGTTATTTTCATAGTATCATGAATTACTCACATACATATCCCATACACTTCAATCTCCATGTTAATCACAATCTTCGTATATATGAATGATATCTGTAGTACTTGTATATGTATTATCATAGACCACTGATACCTGACTGCGCACGAAATATCGGCCCGTCGCACAAGGGCTGAAGTCGGAGGCCGCTCGGATTCATATATATATATATATGGATCATATAGACTGGTTTATCAGTATATATGATATACTGCAATCTTCTTAAATGTTTGTTCTATAATATTATCAAATAAAAACAATAAATACGCTAAAGAAATGCCATTACGAGACTCTGAAAAATATGCATGAACTTAATATTCACTTCAACTCTTCGCCATTTAAAACTTTGGCGAGTCAACTTTTTATCATGAAGGTATCAATAGAAGCGCAATTTTATTAGCTTTCCATTGCTATATTTCGTTATCTGATAATGAATTAAAACCATGCATAAATTAGCGTTAACTAAATAGTGCCGACCGGGGTAATTTGGTCCTGGTTTTGACAAACTTTAATCTAGTTTCCATATCTATTGAAATAAACAAACAAAAGTTAATACAATCATAGGAGGGTCACTACCTATATGTCATTAAGTTTGAACAAATTTCCATTATAGCTTTGTTAGCAATACACTGAGAAGTGCGGACCGCATTGTTACACTAAATGGGGTAAATCGGACCTAACTCTGGGGTAAATTGGTCATATATATATAAAAAAATATATATTTCTTAAAAATTTGACAAACCTCCAAAAACTTAAACAACATGTCATGCCATGCCCATGGACACTATCAAACATTCTGTGAGCTGTTCTTCACATTCTCTGGTTAGGTGGAAAAGATGACCAACACGCACCGTTTGGGTTCCAGTCTTTGAGTTCCTAGTCTTTCTTCTTTTTCTAGGTCTGTGTTAGTTTTTCTTTTATAAGTTCTAAGCATTGTTACTTATTTAGTATTACTTTACACTAGGGCCAGAATTCCCTACACAATTGGGAGTGTGGTTTCTGTTTACCTTATTGGATTCTAGGAACATTCTCTCTATGAGCTTCCGTCACAAAGCACTTCTTTCGGAGATATAAGATGTTTTTAATAGGAAGGAGATCCGAGTGTATAGGAGATATGAAAATTAACCTAACCCACCTTTTGACTCACTAACCTAACCTAACACACGCTTTAACCCCAAATTAAGGTCAAATCTGCATTAAAAAAGTGTCCGCGGCAAGGGAAGAACAGAGGCGATGCAGGTCACAAGAGGAAGAAGAGTCAGGCGCACGTAAACACTTGGCTCTCGCCTCCCTATGACATGTCATTATCTTCGAAAGTAATGATTTGCGACGGAAACTCAATAAAGAAAATGTTTCCTAGAATTAAATAAGGTAAACAGAACCACTCCCAATTGTGTAGGGAATTTCGGTCCTAATGTAAAATAATACCGTTAGGTTACGTAATCAATGCCCAATTGCCCATGTTAGGTTAGTTAACTAGCAGGGAGGTATGGGTGGGCATAGCCCCCAGTTATGTCAGAGAGAGTATTGGGTTTATAGGAAGTATTGGTTGAAACTGCACATTTACCGTATCCATTAAGGTAAACAGAAATCATTCTCCAATTGTGTAGAGATTCTGGTCCTTGAGTAAAAATTTACCCTTAATTTATATACCAGCCCCTTAAACTAATTCCATATTAGCATTCAACAACCTGAAACAAAAGAAACAAGTGCAAATAAGCAGTTAATCCTCACCGTGATATGCCGTGGGGGTACATTACACTGGGTCCAATTTACCCCGCGAGTGTTTTTGTCACCGGGGTAAATACGGACCCAAACTGAGCATTGATCATACGAAAATGAGACAAGATAGAGCATTTTTGATATTTTCATGTTAAAGTAGAGGAAAAACACTATATATATGGTTATTTACAAGAATGTACTCCGTCTCGTATTTGAATCCCATGAAAGTTCGCCAAATCAGCTGATTTTGTAAACAAACTTTGCCGCAACTTTTTTTTGCTGTCATTTTACTCATTTTCTATTTTGGTTTCTGGGTTCAGTTACATATCGATATTTATATTCATATTAATACTAGAAATGTTAAAATGGTTGTTTTACTACATGGGATATTCAAAACTGTTACACTCTTATTTATATTGAAACAAACACCAAAGCAAAAATGGCGGTCCGAATAGAACCGGTCCGTTGGAAGGACCAAATTACCCCGGTCGGCACTACATAAAATCATCAATCGGGTAATTTTCCCGATTGATGAGGTTATTTATTTAGTCAACGCTAATTTATATATGGTACTAATTCATTTATCAGAAAATTATATATATAAGTAAATAATAAAGATTACGATAAGAACTAGAACTCTTTTGAAAAAATGAAATTTTAGTTTTCTAGTCGACAAAAAAAGATAGCCTAGTTTTCAGTGAATAAAAAGAAAATTCTAACAAACTTTTGTTATATATTGTAAGGGTTTGGTAGTCTTTTTTTGGATTGGGTAAACTTATTTATTCTAGCAAGAAAACCCGGGGGAAAAATTTTAAGGAAACCCCGGGGGTTTTGAAGGTTTTTGGGGCGAGTTTTGAGGCTGGTTTCCTTTGGTATGTGACGGAGAGAAACCCAAGCAGGTCGCCTTGTCCCGTGGGAATACGGGGCGCCTCGGGCGTCCCCCCCCCCCCCCCCCCTCTTTTTTTTCTGCCCTCATTGTCCTACGAGCTGTCCCGCGCTGCCCCAGTTTTTCCGTGTAAAAAACATGGGGTTTGTGCGTGTAACTAGGCTATGGCGGTGCAAAGGACCTCATTCCCCAGGGACAGCTGGTAGGCGGTGACCTTGGAAATGCCGGCTCCCTTTAAAAAAACCCGGTGAAAAATCCCTCCACCTTTTTGGGCGGGTGTGGGGAAATGGCATTTTTTGTTGTTGTTAATTCGTCACCTTACAGTAAACAGGGCCCCTTTTACCTATAAGGGCCCATAGGGGGTTCCCCCATATTCCTCAATGTTTTTGGCCTTTTCTTAATTTTTCATCGCCCAAGTTAAAAAGTCTTGCTGCGGGGTGAAGTTCCTTCGAACTTTTTTCATTGCCCCTGCCCAAGGGTGGTATTGAAGAAAAATTTTTGGGCTTCGTTTGTATTCGACGTCAGCCCTGCACTGAAATGTTCTTCATTTAGATTTTGGGAAGGTAAGGGCCCGGGGGGCCCCACCCCCCGCCCCATCAGCGTGGAGGTTGGGTGGGCAGTCCGCCCTTGGCGGGCAGCGTCTGCTACTGGGCCGTTTTGGCGGCTCGTCTGGGCAGAGAGCTCCAGTGAGGGTGTTTGGGTGTCTGAAAAGCAACCGGGGAAGTAGCCGTGGACCTTTTTCCCCTCCTTCCCCCCACTCCTTCCTTCTTGGGTGGTTCCGTGGGTGCAGGGGCAGATGTGGGTTTGATGGAGCAGCCTCGGGGTTGGGCCCTAGAGCGCGGGGGCTTACCTGTGCTGGCGGAACTGCGGGAAGGGGTCGGGTGTCAAATACTCTCGGCGGTCCCCACTCCGCCCCGGGCAAAGAGGGGGAAGCCTTCAGTCGCTCAGGGCAAAATTGGACCACAATGGGGGCCCTTTTTACCACACGGGGGCATCAAAAAGGGCGGTTCTCACCAGACTTAAAAGGGGGCCCCAACCACGGAAAAGTGGGATGTTTGCCTCTGAAAAATTAACGACTCCGGGGGCTTGCAGTATTTTTTTTTCTGGACGGGCCAAAGGCCTGACACTTAAAGCACCGCAGGGGTTTCCCGGGGGTGAAACTCCTCACGGAAAACCCCGGGCACCAGACAAGTTTTTTTTCGGGGGGGACCCCCTGAAAGTCACATCCCCCTTTACGCAGGGCCCCACGTTGTCCCCCGGGGGACGCGGCTGTGCAGGACCTTTTTAGGGCGGGCCCCTGGAGTCGGTGGCGACCCCCTCTCCTCCCGAGGGTGGCGGGCGTGGTCTGGGCGTCGGGGATCCCACCAGCTCCGTCTGCAGGGTGACAGTGGTGGGGCAGCAGCTCCCCCCCTGTGCCCAACCGCCGCCCAGCCCCTGCCTTCTCAGGGGCCGACCTTTCAGTTTGGCCCTTTCGGCGCTTCCGCAAATGTTTCCCTCTGCCACCCCCTTTTCGCCCCGTGCTCCCTTTAAAAGCTCCCCCGGCATGCAAAAGCGCCTGGGGGCCGGCAAGGCGGTGATGATACCTTCGCCCCCCGGGGTTGCCACGGGGGGGGGGGGAGGGGGCAGGAGGGGGTGGTCCTTCGTGGGGTATTGGTGGAGGGGGGACCTTTTTGGTTGGCGGCGTGGCCACCCTGCGTGGGCCAGGTGTCCCGGCTGACAGTCCCGCCCTTGGGGAAAGGGTGCCCCCCACTTGTTCCGGCAGACTCCCCCTCCTGCGGGGAGGATCTGGGCCCCCCCGACGGGCCGCCCCTGCGGGGACCCTGGGGGTCGGGGGCGCCGCGGGCCTCGCCTGCTGCCGCACCCCATGTCCAGCCGGTGCCCCAACCCAAGGTCCTCGTGCCCTTTGGTATTTTGAGCCCTTAACCCTTTGCGGGTTTGGGCTGACCCGGCGACGAGCACGGCGCGCTTTTGGTGCACCAGCGGCTGACGCCACATGTTTTCCACCCCCCGGGCACGTAGAAAAGCCGCAGCCCCTGGCGGGTGGCTCCGAGTCCAGAGGATGTCCTCGCCCGGGCCCCTAAAGACGTGACCTTGCTTGGTCCGCCCCTTTCGGGGTCGGTCCGGGGTGGCAAAGATCAGATTTGGGAAAACCCACCCCACGAGGCATGGCAGGCGCCCCGGGCCCCTCACGTCCTCACCACAGGGGGACAGCCCGGGGGTTTGGGGGCCTTGGGGGTCTGGCCTGGACTTTAACTTTGATTTTGGGGCCCCAGCTAGTTTTCGAAATGATCACGGGAAACCCAAGTGTTTGGGGTCGCCCAAAAAAGTACTGCATTTTGTTGCGGGACTTTAGCGTGCCCAAAAACCCTCTTTTTAAGGCGGCGGAATCCATTACACCAGTAGTATTGATTGTCCCGTTGACGTACTATGACGTTTTGGTGATTCCCACTTTTGATAAAAGGGTTACATTGAAATAATTTTTTTTTAAAAAGATTAAAGATCTTTTAATTTTGATAGGGAACTTTTCCCAAGCCCCTTTTGGGGGCCCCTGATGGCCGTAAGGGCCCAAAGCGCTAGAAACTCGCTAATCCCTTTGGGCCGATACCGTGCACGGGGTTTTTTTTCCCCCATTTTTTTTGGACTTTTTTCTATCAGGGCTCTCTGCGTTCCCCTTGATTAAAGAGTTTTTTTAAAAATCCCCATTTTTTTGAAAGGTCGATATACATATTTTAGTCGTTGTTAGCGTGTGTATGGGGTTTTTATTCCCCCCAAGGGTCTTGTCCACCGAGCTGGCTCGCGATTGCAGTTTCACCCTCTCAGTGCGAGGGAGTCATTTTTAAACCGATTTTTTGGGGGCAATGGGGGGCCCTCACACACCCCCACTTTCCCCACCCCCTTGCTAAAGGGGGGCGTCCGCCCAATTTCACAGGGGAAAAAATCCCCGGGAAAGCGGGGCGGGGAACGAGCACCGGACCACGAATTCCCGGGGCCCCCCGAAACCCAACTGAGCCACACGGAGGGACCACACATTTCACCCACACGACAACACAGACCCACACACAAAAACCACACACACACACATATGTGTGCCTGGGGGTTTGGGGTGTGTGGGGGGTGTGGCTTGGGGGGGTTTTGTGCCCACATACTTAAAAAATTCCCTTCCGTGCTTCCCTAAATATCTTCAGTACTTAAATTTTTTCCATTTGGAAAATGAACATTTAGGCCCTCAATTTTGTTCCCGGGGGGTAAAAAAATTTTTGGGGCAAAGGAGGGGAAAATGGGGAAAAGTGCTGAAGGAAAAAAAGGGGAAAACTTTGAATATAAAATTTTATATATTATAATTATTATATATATATATAATATATTTAATAATATATAATATATATTTATATGTGTATATATATACACCCCAAGATACAGGGTTTCCCTTTAATTTGGGTTAGTTTGTTGACACCGAGGTTAGCTTTTTATCGGGTTTTTTTCCCCCACTTGTTTTTTTTTTCATTGCTCAGTTCTAAATCTAAGCCTTAGAAACCTTAATATAACGGTTTGCCCATAGAGATTTGATTCGTCTTCTCCTATTTATCTGCCCTTTTATTAAACCGTATGTTACTTATGTATAATTGTTAGGTTCATCATTATATAGTTTTAAAGGGTTTTCAGGGTGAGGGAAGTGGGGGAAGGGAAAACACAGAAAGGGGGCAAAAAGGGAGGGAGGGAAAAGCGTTGGAAAAAGGGGGAGGAGGGGAAGAAAAAAGGGGAGGGGGGGAAAAAGGGAAGGAGATAAATAAATCAATCTTTGGGGGCTTTACCCCGGGGGGGCGCGTCGCCTCGCCCCCCCTACACCCCACTCCCGGGGGTCCCCACGGCGATTTCCCATGCAGGCCCCTTTTCCCATCCCAAAGCACTCCGAAAAAAAACTAAAAATTCCCCCAAAGCCCCGACCTTGTGGGCCTTGCCTCCCCCACGCCAAATTTCTTTTTACGATAAAACCCCGAGGGGAAGGACCCCTTTTTCGGGGTACGTGCCACATGCCCATATACCCGGAGTTGGCGCGACGGCATGCGGGGTAAAAAGGCCTCGTTCAGCCCTCACGGTGCAATCGCTGTTTTGCACGAAATCATCCAGCGATCCCTTCTGATTCTGCAAAGGGAACCTTTTTACCGGGGGCATTAAATTCGTCTCTTAAAGTCACTATTTATTGTTCATGTCCCCAAAAACCATAGAGTAAAAAAGGGTAAACAAGCGACTTGAAGATCCATCTTTGTCCTTCGCCGGGTCCCGAAAACCCCAAAAAATACTCCCCGAGCGAGTCCATAACACCGGGGGCTATCCCAAATCCGCCGTAAGATTTTTGACGGACCCGCCGTCTTTATGGACGCGCTACTAAGGTATATAAAACTTTCCAAACCCTCAGGCCTCGCCACACCTTTAACACCCGTACTGCTTCATCATAAAAGTCTCCAAACCCCCCCGGGCCCTTGGTCTTGACCCAAGGACCTAAAACCCCAAAGGGCTTTGCCTCCTCGTCCGCCCCTCGAGACCCTCCCCGGACCCCCCAGCGCCTCAGAAAAAGATTCTGCTCAAAAAAATATGGGGGGAGGATTAAAAAAAATTTTTAAAATTAATCCCGTTCTTTTAATTTTGGTTGGGGGAAAGACGGTTGCCTACCTTTTTCCCCGGGGGGACCCCTACAACCCTTGCCCCAAAACCCCATTTTAAAAATTTGGGTTTGAAAGGAAAATCCCAATGCAAAATTCCCACTTCCTGATTCCGGGGCCGAAGCGGATACACCGGGCCCACATTTTACCACCCTTTTCTCCCAAAATTTACAGCCCGGTTTCCCAAACCAATGCCCTTCAATTTTTCCTTTCATTTTCCCAAAGCCCAAATCCCACTTCCGGGTCAAACGCCTTCCCGAGATAAACCCCTAGGTGAACTTCCCACTTATCCCCCTTCCACAGGAACCTAACCGGCTAATTTACGGTCCTTTGTTGATTTCCCGGGTTTTTTAAAAACCCCCAAAGCCCGTTTTTAAGCCCTTTCCTGATGCCTTCCCCCCCAGTATGGCCCCCCCTGCAAAATTTTTTGGTCAGCAATTAAAATTGGGCAAGTTCCCTTGCCTGGTACAGACTTGTAATACCGCGGTTATTTTTTTGCAGTCCTGGAACGGCCCCCCCTTTCCCTTTTCCCCAGTTTTAGGGACACCACCCCCCTTTTTCCAATCGGAGGAAATGGTACCAAATTCCACAGGGCAGTCGGACGGGGCATGCAACCCGCGGTTTCAGGCCCCCCCCCCTTTGGGGACTCCGCACGAATATTACAAAAAACCAGCTCCCTTTTCCACCCCTCAACTTTGCTACCCCTCTCATTTCGTCAAGAGAGGGGGCGCTTTCGTCAAGGGAAAGGATGGGCATCCACCCCGGAAACCCCAGTGGTGTGAAGCTGTCAGTTGGAGGCCCCCCGTGAAAAAAAGGGAAGGAACCGAGATAAATTCCCGGGGAAAGGAAATCACAATTTCCCAACATCCTTCACAAAACAAAAACACAACAGTTTTTCCCCCTTTTTCCACCTCTCCTCCTCTCCTCTCTCTCTCTCTCTCTCTCTTCTCTCTCCTCTCTCCCCTTCTCTCTCTCTCCTCTCCCCTCTCTCCTCCTCCTCTCTCTCCTCTTTTCCCCTCCTCTCTCTCTTCTCTCTCTCTCTCTCCTCTCTCTCTCTCTTTTTCCTCAGAGAGGAGAGGGGTGAGAGACCCTCCCCTCTCTCTCCCCCCAAACCCCCCCAACAACTCCCTTTTCCCTTACTTTATTTCTCCCCCTCCTCCTCTTCCCCCTCCCCTCCCCCCCATCCTAGATTTTTTTTTCATCCCGAATTGATCTGATTAAATTACTGGATATAGGAAAAACTTTTGGAAAACCAGTGTCCCCGGCAAATAGTTTGGGGCTTTAAATTTGGCAATGTAACTCCCAGAAAATCGGTTATATCCCAAATTTAATAAAGCAGATTTCACGAAACCCACGGGGTTTACTACAAAATTTTAAGGTTTTACCTAAAAAAGGGGTAAAACCCGAAAACTTTGGGGAATTTTATTCACGAATAAACCCCAATCGGTGGGGGAAAAACTGTTCCCATGGAAAGAAAACGTTTAAATTAACAAAACAGACCCGTTGGAAAAAAGGGGAATCCAAAAATCTTTGGAAAGTAAGCCGAGCGTTTTAAATTTAAAAACTTCAAAGCAGACTGCGTTTTCTGGGAAAATACAATGACGTAAAACGTCGCTAAAAAGGGATTTAATTAAAATCTAAAAAGCGTGAGTAAAAAGACAAAAAAAATTTCAAAGGAAACCAAAACAAACCGAAACGGTTTTTTCAATTAAAGTTCGAAGTAAGAAAAACGTCAAAACAAATTTGGGGGCCCCGGGAAAAATAATAATACTTGGTAAAAGAATAAGGGGGATGGGTTTGTACTCAATGAAAACTTTAAAGCGGTTTTATTAAAAACCGACCCCCAAAATCCCACCCCAAAAAACCCCCCCGTAAAAATGTATGCGGATCGAAAAAGGGTAGGGCTGGAATGGAGAGATAAAATAGACGAAATATCAAAGATTTTTCTTTAAAAATTGGGCACAGCAAAATCCGTGGGGTGGAAAGGAAAACTCGCCCCGACTACTCCGCAAATTAAAAGCAAAATTTCGCCCCCCATTAAAGATTATTTTCAATAATCGCTAAAGGACAAAAAGTTTCCCAGTTGTTGGAAAATTTAAATAAGTTACACCGGGGGTTCAAGGAAAAAGGGGTAAGACCCTCGCAAAAATTTTCGCCAATTAGTCTAACCCTCCGTTTGTTAAAAATATTTTAAAAATATTTTCGGGGGGAAAAAAAATGTTTTTTTCTCGTGAAAATTAAAATCAATACTTTAAATCCCACATGGATTTTTTGAAATAAGAGATCCCGCTTAAAAAAACCGACGGGTTTTTTTTTGTCCCTTTATTCAAAATGGGACGCTAAAATTTCCCCCGGATGTTTTTAAAAAACCTTTATTTTTTAGAAAAACCTTTGTACATTTCCCCCTAAGCCCCCTGTTGACCAAGGGTAAAGGGGCCCCGGCCTTTAAGGGGAGCAAATTAAAGGTTTATGGATTTGGGGATTGGGTTTTAAAAGTAAAAAAAGGGGGATAAAATGGCGAGGCCCTCTGTTTGGGTTTTAAAGTTTTAGTGGGGTTTCCTCAGGCTCGGTCTTGGGTTTCTCTTTTTCTGATAATATCAACGATCTGGGTGCGGATTGTATCTAAAAAACGAAATTGCAGAAAGACACCCAATTTTGGCGGGAAAGCATTACTGAGAAAACAGCGAACTCATACAAAATGATCCGGGCAAAAATTCAGTTTTTGATAAATGGCTATTAAAATTCAAACCCATATATTTAAAAAATGCATATGGCAACGATAAACCCCAAAAAAACCCATCAAAAAGCAAAATAAAACTTAAATGAAGTAAAGCAGGAAAAAGGTTTAGGTTCCCTTTTAGTAAAGATCTGAAAACCCGTCCGGGATTGCCTGCCGGCCAGTAAAAAGGGAAATATATTTTGGGCTTTTTAAACGAAAATTTGAAAATAAAACTCCGAAATGATGACAAAAATTATACCCCGCCCTGGTTGGCCGCACTTGGAATATGCCGTTTAAATTTTGGCGCCCTGTTTCTTTAAAAATCAAGCCAAATTGGAATCAGTGCAAAAAAAGCAACCCAAAAAAATTCCATCTCTGCGAAATTCCTTTTTGAAGGAGGGGGCGAAACTTAATATGGTTTTCCCTTAAAAGGGTCGTAGAATCCGTGGGGAAATTGGGTAAAAAACCTTTAAGGGTCCTAAAAGGTTTTTTTTGAAAATTAAAAAGAGAACCATTCGAGCTTTCAACCAATTACAAAAGAAATAAAGGTTTAAAAAAAACGGGCAACGTTGCATCACCCCTCTCCCCAAAAATTATTTTAATGTTAATCGTTGATCGATGGGGAAAAATTACCCGCCCAAAAAGTTTTCGGAAACCAACACCCTAACTACATTTAAAAAAAGACTTGAAGCGCACTGTAAAATTAAAAGGGGTTTTTGAAAAGTGCGAAATTTGTAATGTCCCCCCCATCGATTTGTTTTTTAGTGTGTGGGAGTTGAGTTTAGTTTTTTTTATTCCCATCATTCTGCACTTGGGAAAATTCCATGTTCCTATTTTCTTTAGGGGCATGGGATCATTTTTCCAAAGGGGCCCTTAAGTATTTATAGTTGTTAGTAGTTTCAACGAAAACCCCCCGTTTTGGACCAATAGTTCCTGGGGCTTTACTCCTATTAAACCCATGTATTCCTCCTCCTCCTCCCTTTAACCCTTTTTTGCCTGAAAAAAATTAAAAAAACGTTCCCTCCGTCCTTGCCTCAGTTTCCTCGGCGAAACTTTTGGGTAGTTTTCCCCTTTTTTTCCTTCTCTCCTTCCCCCCCTTCCCCTAGTCTCCCCTCCTTTCCCTTTTTTCTTCCCGCCGGGCCAAAAAACTTTTTCACCACTCTCTCCTTTTCTTCCTCCTCTCTCCCCTCCTCTTCTCTCTCTCTCTCTCTCTTTTCCCTCTCTCTCTCTCTCTTCTCTCTCTATCTCTCTCTCTCTCTCTCTCTTCTCAAAACCTCTCTCTCCTCCTCTTCCTCCTTTTTTTTCCCCTTTTCCGCGACGGACTTTTTTTTTGTTTTTCTCTCTCCTCTCTTTTTTCAATCCGTCTCTCCCAATCCCACACCCCCTCTTAACTCACCTTCTTTCTCTTTCCCTTTTTCCCCTTTTTCCGTTTTCTCTCCCTCTCGGGTTTTGGGCCTTTTCTTTCTTTCTCTCTTTAATCAAAAATTTTCCTTTTAAAACCCTTTTTTTCTTTCCTTCTTTCTCTTTTTTAGGCTGCGCTTTTTTTTTTTTTCCCCCTCTTTATATTTTCCCCTTTTCTACCCTTTTTTTTCTTTTTTTCTCCCTCCGTTTCCCTTTTTTTCCCAAACTTTATTTTTCTTTTCCCCTTCCCCCCCCCTCTCCCGGGGGTCTTTTTTGCCCCCTTGGGCCCCCTGATTCAGGGGGGCGCCTAAAATACCATGACGGGCCCCTCGCTGCAGCTCCTTAACACTGCCCTGCCCGGGGTACGAGAGAGAAGAGAGAGAGAATATTTTTTATGAAAAAGGGCAAGAACTGAAAAGACGAGGGGGGAAAAAAGGGAAAAGGGTAAATGGGAAAGGGGGGAAGGGGCAGGAAAGCCCGGGAAACTATAGGGGTAAAAAGTTTAAGGGGCTCAAAAGTTTGTTTTTTTAAACCATGTATCTACGTATTGCGGGGGGGGGTGGGCTAAACCCCCCGGACAAATTTTCCCCCCTGGGATATTTCCCTCCTGGATAGATTCCCCTCTAGGGCAGTTTTTCCCCGTGGACATTTTTTCCCCCGGATGTATTTTTATAGCATGTTTTAATGCTACCAAAACCCTTCCCAAACCCTTCCTGTTTAAAGGCTTTTGGTTAAATTTTGGTTAAAGGGTTTGGGTTAATTAGGTTTGCTTTGCTTAGGTTAAGTTAGGGGAAGGGGGGTTTGTTTTTTCTGACACTTTTTCTTCCCGCCAAAATTTGTTTGAAAAAAATTTAGTGATACGGGGGGAAAATATTGACAAGGGAAAAAATGTTGGGGGGGAATAGTCCAGGGGGGAAAAGGGCCAGGGGGGTTTCATGTCCCTTTCACTCGTATTACCCCAACTAAAACCATAAAACGTTGGCGCGAAGGGGAAAATTTTGTGGGTGGTCTTTCAAATGTGGTAATAATTAAAAATTTATAATAATTTTATTTCACCCAAAACATACAAGGAAAAAAAAAAAAAAACAACACAAATATACAGGCATTTAGGGAATGGCTAAGTAGTTAAAGGGTTTAAAAATGTTAAAAATGCTAATGCTAATTGCTAATAAGTTAATGATTAAATATTAAATAAATCCCATAATGATACACTAATCATAAGGGAAGAAACGAAAAAAATTGGTTTATCTAGTGATAATGGAAAGGGGGAAAAAGGGAAAGGGTTTAAAAAAGGGGGGGGAGAAAAAAAAAAGGAAAAGGAAAAGAGGAAAGGGGAAAAAAAAAAAAAAAAGTTTTTGGGGGCGATAATTTCGACAAAAAGACCGAAAATGAAAGGGGCGGGAGTGATGTAGAGGAAGGGAAAATTGCCTAGTGGGGGGTTCTGTTTGTGTTTTGTAGTGTGGGTTTTTTGTGTGTGTGGGGGTGGGAGGTCTGTTTTTGTGTGGGGCTTGGGTCTTTCGTCTGTGTGGGTCTGTTGGTTTTGTTAGGTCCCGTTTTTGTGTGGTGGGTCTGTTTTGTTTTGTGTGGGTCGTCTGTGTGTGTAGGGGCTGTCTGTGGTGTAGGTTTTGTTTGTGTTGGGGGCTTTCGTCTTTTGTGGGGGTTTTGTTGTGGTGGGTCTGTCTGTTTTGGGGGTGGGTATATTTTTTCTGTGTGGGATTTTGTATGGTCTGTCAGTGTGTGTGTGGGTCGTCTGTTTTGTGTGTGGGTTTTGTTTTTCTGGGGTCTTGTTGTGTGTGTGTGGGGCTGGTTTCGTATTTTTTGGTGTGTGGGGTTTGTGTATATGTCTGTCTTGGGGGTGGGTCTTTTGTTCTGTGGGGTGTTTTTGTGTGGTGTGTCTGTTTTTGTTTTGTTATGGGTGGGTTTTAAGGTGAGTTTTCCAAAAAAATTTCTTGCCGACTTTAATTGGGGGGTGGGTGAGGGTTTATGTCGGGGGCCCCGCTGTGCTGTCAGCGTCCCCGGGGCGCCGGGGTTTACTTTTACCCCCCCCCCCCCCTGAGTTTAAAAAGGGAAAAAGGAAAAGGGGGCCTGGGCTTCCGCTGCTGCCCCCCCCCCTTTTTTTTTTTTTTTCTCTCTCTCTCCTCCCCTCTCTCTTCTCTTTCTCTCCCCTCGCTCTCTCTCTCTCTCTCTCTCCCCTCACCCCTCTCTCTCCTTCCCCTTTTCGTAAAAATATTCTCTTAATTTTAATTTTTTATTTTCATATGAAACAAAAAACACTGGCCCAAAAGAATCGTACAAAACCCCCCAAAGTTCTACCACTAACTTCAAAACCTTTAATTTTTTCGTATTTTTTCCCAAATTTCATCTGTTTAGGATTTAAAATTTTTTTTTAACATTTTTTCCTTTGGTATTCAACTAATCCCAAAACTAGATCAACATTACGGTCCCGTCACGGCCCCAAAAACATTTTTGTCTAAACTTTTTTTGTTCCAAATTTTTTTCGTCCCTCTTCCATCCCATTCGCTGGCTCTTTAAAACAAAATTAATAGACAACCCGGTTTAAAACCCCGCGCAGGGTTATGACTTTAAATGCAGTACTCGAGGAAAAAGACGATTTTTTTTGTGGACCCATTCTAAAATATTCCCGAGTCTCATCGCTGCAGGGGTCGGCTTTGGAACCCCTAGGGAAACTTTCACGCGGGGGTGAGCTTTAGGGAAACAGGGGGCCCGGGGGGGGGTGGGGGGGGGAGGATGGGGCGTCTCAGGGTTCTTTAATTGGGGGGGGGGGGGGGTGAGGAAAAGAAATAAAAATTTTTGTTGAAAAAAAATTGCTGGGTTTAAGTAGGGAAAAAATTAATGTTTTTTTTCTCTTTTTTTCCAGTTCCATTCTCGTGGATAAAATTAATGTTTCTTTTGTGCTGTTGTTTTATGTTTCTTTTCTTTTTAATTTTTTCACTTGGGTTTTCCCCAAAGGGAATTTTATTTTTTTTTATCAAAAAAGGGTTCAAGTTTTGATCCCAAACTTTTTTCCCTACGGTACAGAAACCAAAAATTCCAAAAAATATTTTATTTTTTCCCTATGTATTATATGCAGGTTGTTTAAATCCCAAATAAAAAACCCTACGTTTTTTTTTGTAAAAATATTTTAAATTTTAATTTCAAAAGGGGGGGAGGGAAAACCAAAATTTTTTTTTCAAAAAAATATATATTATATAATATATAAAAAATATATATTTTTTTATAATTAAAATACTTTTTAAAATATACTTTTATGCGAAAACAGAAGAGGGGAGAGGGGAGAGAAAAAGGAGAGAGAGGAGAGAAAAGAGAGAGAGAGGGAAACCCCCCCAAAAAACACCTGTTTCGGGTACCGGGGGGCCCGACCTCCTCCCGGGCCCCAACCCCTCCCCAGATACTCCCTTGGGATTTTCTCTTTCCACTATGAGAATAGATTTATAAATCCTTTCAATATTATAAACAATATTTTACTATTGGCCCCCCTGCTGGGCGTGAAAAGGATTAAATAAATTAGTGGCTTAATGTTTAGAAGGGGAGAGAGAGAGAGTCGCCCTACCCTGAAGAAAGGGTGATGAAAAAAAAGTGGATGAAAGGGAAAAAAAGAGGGGGGAAAAAAACGATAAAATGAGGGGGGCAGGCAAGGGTAAAAGAAAGAAGGGGGGGGAAGAAGAAGGGGGGAGAGGGAAGGGGTAGAAGGGGAGGGAAAATGAAAGGGGTGGGGAAAAAAATTGAATGAAGGGGAGGGATAAAAAAGAGGACCAACAAAGGTGGGGTCCCATTCCAAACCCTTTTTGAAAACAGTGCGGGGGTTTAAAAATTTTTACATTTCCCTTTTCTTTTCGCCCACTTCCCCTCATTTTTAGACATTTGTCCCCTGTGATGTTTGTAATGTTTTTTCCCAAACTGTATTTCACGGGTTTTTGTTTTATTTTGTTTTTTTTTCTTTTTTTTACGAGAACCCATAGGTTATTTTTTATCGTATTCTCACGGCTCTTTTTTAAAGTTTTTATTTTTTTCGTTTGAATTTAGACTTTTTATATAACTATTATTTTTTTTATATTAAATTTTTTACTTTATTATTTAATTTTAAAACCTTTTAAATTTTTATCTTCTTTTTCCCTTTTTTTTTTTTTTTCCAAGGGCTCCCCTCAAACTTTTTAGCCCCCTTTTCATCGGTTCCAAATTTTTTCCCCCCCCCCCTTCTGTCCCTGTATTTTTTAAAACAAATAGCTCGGGGTTTGTATTTGCCTTAGGGGTTTGTATTAGTAGTTACATTAGTAGTGCATAAGTTTGTATTTTTAGTATTTCTTCTCCCTAGTGGGTGTGTATCCAACGCCCAGACTTTTGTTTTTACCGTATCACGGGAAAGGGTTTTTTTTGAGGGGGCTTTAGAACCCTTCGGTGACTTTTTGACCCTTTTTTGTTGATGGGGAAAAATTTCAATTTTTTTGAAACAGATTTTTTCCCCGGGACCCTTTGGTTTTTTTTCCCCTTAGTCGGATGAAACATAGAAAATTGCGGGTAAATAGTCTTTTCTCGTGATAAATAACTCAATACTAACTCCCAGCATGGATTTCGAATAAGAGATCCTGCTTAACAAACCGACTGGGATTTTTTTAATGTCATTTATTCAAACTGGGACGCTAAAATTCCCTCGGATGTAATATACCTTGATTTTCAGAAAGCCTTCGATACAGTTCCCCATAAGCGACTGTTGACCAAGCTAAGGGCACACGGCTAAGGAGAGCAATTATGTTCATGGATTGGCGATTGGCTTTCAAATCGTAAACAACGGGTAGTAATAAATGGCGAGGCATCTGATTGGTTAGATGTTACTAGTGGGGTGCCTCAGGGCTCGGTCTTGGGTCCTACTCTTTTTCTGATATATATCAACGATCTGGACTGCGGACTTGTATCTAAAATATCGAAATTTGCAGATGACACCAAATTAGGCGGTAAAGCATATACTAGAGAAAACAGCGAACTCATGCAAAGTGATCTCGACAAACTATCAGATTGGAGTGATAAATGGCTATTAAAATTCAATTCCGATATATGTAAAGTAATGCATATAGGCAACGATAACCTCAAATATAACTATCAAATGCAAAATAAATCTTTAACTGAAGTACAGCAGGAAAAGGATTTAGGTGTCATCATCAGTAATGATCTGAAAACCAGTCCGCATTGCCTAGCTGCCAGTAAAAAGGCAAATATGATGTTGGGCTTTATTAAACGTAACTTTGAACATAAAACTCCGAAAGTGATGACACAATTAAAACCGTCCCTGGTTAGGCCGCACTTGGAATATGCCGTTCAATTCTGGTCGCCCTGTTTCGTAAAAGATCAAGCCAAATTGGAATCAGTGCAAAGAAGAGCAACCAAACAAATTCCATCTCTGCGAAATTCATCTTATGAAGAGAGACTGCGGAAACTTAATATGTTTTCCTTAAAGGATCGTAGAATCCGTGGGGACTTGATAGAAACCTTTAAGATCCTAAAAGGTTTTGATGTCATTAATCAAGAGAACCTATTCGAGCTTTCAACTCAAGTGACAACAAGAAATAATGGTTTAAAACTAAACGGTCAACGTTGCATCACCGATCTCCGTAAAAATTATTTCAATGTTAGAGTCGTTGATCGATGGAACAAGTTACCAGCAAATGTTGTCGGAGCCAACACAATAACTACATTCAAAAACAGACTTGACGCGCACTGTAAAGTAAATGGGTATTGATAGTGCGAATTCGTATCTAGTCCCCCGTATCGATTAGTTGTAGTGGTAGTGGTAGTTGTAGTTAGTATTTTTCATATCCTATCATTCTGCACTATGAAACTTCCATGTTCCTATTCTCTTTAGGGACATGGTATCATTTTCCAACTGTCCTCTTACATGTAGTTGATAGTTAGTAGTATGTAGTACAACAGATACCCTCGTTATGGACCAATAGGTCTCCTGGTGTCTGTTACTCCTATGTAATCCTATGTATTCCTCCTCCTCCTCCTTAACCTTTGTGCCTGAAAAAGTTAATAAAAACGTTCCCTCCGTCCTTGCCTCAGTTTCCTCGTCGCATCTTTTGATAGTTTTCCTTTTCTTCCTTCTCTCCTTCCCCCCTTCCTCCTAGTCTCCCCTCCTTCCTTTTTACTTCCTGCCGCCAAAGCATTTTCCATCACCACTCTCTCTCTCTCTCTCTCTCTCTCTCTCTCTCTCTCTCTCTCTCTCTCTCTCTCTCTCTCTCTCTCTCTCTCTCTCTCTCTCTCTCTCTCTCTCTCTCTCTCTCTCTCTCTCTCTCTCTCTCTCTCTCTCTCTCTCTCTCTCTCTCTCTCTCTCTCTCTCTCTCTCTCTCTCTCTCAATCACTCACACTTTCCATCACCTCTTTTCTCTTTCTCTTCCCTCTTTTCTCTTTTTTTCTCTGCACTTATTTTTTTTCCTTTTTTTATTTTCTCTTTCTATCTTTCTTTTATTTCTCTTTTTTTTCTCTCTCTCTCAGATCACCTATTGTCTAATCTTTACTTACCTTTCTTTTCCCTTTCCCTCCTTCCCTCCTGGCTCTTCCCTGCCCCGTCTTGGCCTCTGAGTCAGCGGGCGCCTAAAGTACCATGACGGGCGGCCGCTGCAGCTCATTAACACTGCCCTGCCACGGGATACAGAGAGAAGAGAGAGAGAGAATGATTTTTATGAAAGGACAAGAACTGAATAGACGAGGAGGAAACAGGAAGCAGGGTAAATGGAAGGAAGGAAGGGAGGCAGGAAGCCAGGAAGCTATAGTGTAAAGGAAGTTAAGTGTCTCAATAGACGTTCGTTTAACCTATGTATCTACTGTATTGCGGGGGCCTGGTCTAAATCCCCCTGGACATTTTCCCCCCTGGCATATTCCCTCCTGGATAGATTCCCCTCTAGACAGTTTCCCCAGTGGACATTTTCTCCCCTGGATGTATTTGATAGCACTGTGTAATGCTACCAAAACACTTACCCAAACCATTCCTGTTAATGGCTTAGGTTAAATTAGGTAAGGTTAGGTTAAGTTAGGTTAGCTTAGCTTAGGTTAAGTTAGGTAAGGATAGGTTAGTTTTACTGACACTTTTTCTTCTGCCAAATTCGTTTGAAAAGATGAGTAGATACGGGGGAAGATATCGACAGGGAAAACTGTCTGGAGGGGAATATGTCCAGGGGGAAAGGTCCAGGGGGTTACATGTCTTACACTCGTATTACACAACTAAATCCATACAAGCTGTTGGCGGCGGAGGGAATATGTGTGGGTGCGTCTGTCAGTGTGATAATAATATATTGATAATAATTTATTCTCACCCAAAGGCATACAAGGAAAAAAAAGAAAACAACAGCATAATATACAGACATGAGGCAATGAGCTAAGTAGTAAAGTTAATAATGCTAATGCTAATTGCTAATAATGTTAATGATTATAATACTAAGTAAATACCGATAATGATACACTAATCATAAGAATGAATACGAAAATATTGTGTGATGATAGTGATAATGGAAGGGAGAAAGGAAAGGGAGTAATATTTAAAAGGAGGTCATGGAGAGGAGAAAGCTGGGAGGCGATAATACGACAACAGACCGAAAGTGAGGGACGGAGTGACTGTAGAGGAAGGAAAGTGGCTGCCTAGTGTGTGTGTCTGTTTGTGTGTATGTATGTGTGTGTGTATGTGTGTATGTTTGTGTGTGTGTGTGTGTGTGTGTAGGTCTGTTTGTGTGTGGACTGTGGGTCTGTTCGTCTGTGTGGGTCTGTCTGTGTGTGGGTCTGTTCGTCTGTGTGGGTCTGTCTGTGTGTGTAGGTCTGTCTGTGTGTGGCTGTCTGTCTGTGTGTGGGTCTGTTCGTCTGTGTGGGTCTGTCTGTGTGTGGCTCTGTCTGTCTGTGTGTGGGTATATTTGTCTGTGTGGGTATATTTGTATGGTCTGTCAGTGTGTGTGTGGGTCTGTCTGTTTGTGTGTGTGGGTCTGTTCGTCTGTGGGTCTGTGTCTGTGTGTGTGTGGGTCTGTTCGTATGTGTGTGTGTGGGTCTGTGTGTATATGTCTGTCTGTGTGTGGGTCTATTTGTCTGTGTGTGTGTGTGTGTCTGTGTCAGTGTATGGGTGGTGTAAGAGTGAGTTCCAACATGTGCTTGCCGACGTGAATTGGCGGGTGGGTGATGGAGTGTATGTCGGGGCGCGCTGTGCGGTGTCAGCGATCGGCGCGCGGATTTACTTCACCCCCCCCCTGATGAAAGAAAACGGAAGGTGACCTGGGCTTCCGCTGCTGCCCCCCCCCCCCTTTTTTTTTTCTCTCTCTCTCTCTCTCTCTCTCTCTCTCTCTCCTCTCTCTCTTCTCCTCTCTCTCTCTCTCTCTCTCTCTCTCTCCTTCCTCATATCGTCAACTATTCTCTTAATAATTTTCTATGTCATATGATCAACAACACTGCCAAGAGACATCGTACAAACCCACAAAGTTACTACCACTAACTTCAAACCTTAATTTTTACGTATTTCCCATTACATCGTGTTCAGGATAAATTTATAGACAGTTTATCCGTTTGGTATTCAACTAATCATATCTAGATCAACATTATCGGTCTGTTCACGTACCAAAATACATGTTGTCTAATCTTTTCTGTTCCATATTTTCTTCGTCCACTCTTCTCATCCCATTCGCTGGCTCTTTAAATCAAGATTAATAGACAACCAGGTTAAACCGCGCGCAGCTAGTGACGTCACAAATGCAGAT
>JACEEZ010008720.1:168506-186006 GCA_016584305.1 Chionoecetes opilio
CCCCTTCTCTTCCTCTCTCTCTCTCTCTCTCTCTCTCCCCTCTCTCCTCCTCTTCTCTCTCGTCCCCCTCTTCTCTCTCCTCTCTCCTTCTCTCTCTTCTCTCTCCTTCTCTTCTCTCCATTTCATCCACACATCCCTACCTTCTTTATCTGCTCGTCTCCTCTCTCTCCTCCTATTTATTCCTGTTCCTTCCTATCTTTCTTTATCCCCTTGCCTCCCCTCTTTTTCCCTACATTTATTTTCCTCACAAGTATTCGTCTGACTCCTTTATTTCCTTCCATTTATTTTTGTCTATTTCCCCTTTTTTCTCTTCATATATTTCCCCTTTTTTCTCTCCATTTATTTCTTCTCCCCTTTCTCTCTGTTTGTTTCTTCTCCATTTCTTCAATTTTCCCTTTTTCTCCATTTATTTTTTCTCCATTTATTTTTCCCCTTTTTCTCCATTTATTTCTTCTCTTTCTTTAGTTATTACCACCGCCAACGAAGTTGGAGGGGTTATGTTTTCACCCCGATCTGTCTGTCTGTCTGTCTGTCTGTTTGTTAGTGTACAGGATTTCTCGAAAAGTTAGAAATAGATTTGGACCAAACTCGGTATACCAAGTCTATTTGGTATAAGGAAGAACTGATTTAATTTTGGATGAAATCTATTGACAACTGTTGCCATGGCAACCAATTGATGAAATATTCGGCCGGAGGTATGCGCTCATACTGAGTGCATAATCATTATTATATATATATATATATATATATGTATATATATCATATATATATTATATATATCATATATATTATAATAATTCTATATATATTATTCGGGCGGAGGTATGCCTCTCTACCTGAGTGCCCCCACCCCCGCTCCTAGTTTCTCACTGTTTTGCTTGCTCTTCCCTTTGTCTCTCTTCGCTTCCTCTCCTTCTATTATTCTATTTTTGTTGTGTGTGTAGGTATTATTGGATTTTTATTTCCTTTATGTATTTATTTCCTTTCATAACAGTGTCACCTCTCAGATTTTTTCTCTTAATTTTCTTCTTTATACTTTATTTGCTGTTTTCCTCTTTATCTCTACAACTTTCATATTTTTTAACCCCATCACGTCCAGATCTTTCCTTAGCTATATAAAATCCTCTGCTGGTACCTCTAAAATTACGAAAAGTAACAATATACCAAATGAGTTAGTGGACAAGGATATTAAACAGGTCATATCTATAAAATATTGCTTACTATTCACTAAAACTAAGTTCATCTCAACCTCACTGCTCTATCCTTCCTCATATCGTCAACTATTCTCTTAATAATTTCCTATGTCATATGATCAACAACACTGCCGAGAGACATCGTACAAACCCACAAAGTTACTTCCACTAACTTCTAACCTTAATTTTTACGTATTTCCCATTACATCGTGTTCAGGATAAATTTATAGACAGTTTATCCTTTGGTATTCAATTAATCATATCTAGATCAACATTACGGTCCTGTCACGTACCAAAATACATCTTGTCTAATCTTTTCTGTTCCATATTGTCTTCGTTCACTCTTATCACCCCATTCGCTGGCTCTTTAAATAGCATGACGGTAGAAAATGAGAAAGGAGGAAGAGAGAGGAGGAGGTAGAGAATGAGGCAAGATAGAGAGAACAGAGGGAGATAGGTAGGTAGGAAGAGTGGGATATAAATGGAGAGAGAGAGAGAGAGAGAGAGAGAGAGAGAGAGAGAGAGAGAGAGAAGAGAGAGGAGAGAGTAAGAGAGAGAGAGAGAGGAGAGAGAGAGGAGAGAGAGAGAGGAAAAGAGATAGAGAGAGAGAGAGAGAGAGAGAGAGAGAGAGAGAGAGAGAGAGAAGAGAGAGAGAGAGAGAGAGAGAGAGAGAGAGAGAGAGAGAGAGAGCTCGCCCGGCCCTGTAAGAAAGGAGGATGAGAAAAAAGTGGATGAAAGGAAAGAAAGGAGGAAGAACGATAAAGTGATGGGTGGCAGGCAAGGATAGAGAAAGAAGGGAGGGTGAAGAAGACAGGAAGAGAGAGGAAGGGGTAGAAGGAGAGGAAGGAGGAGACAAAGTGAGGGATGGGAAAGAAATTGAATGAAGGGGGAGGGATAAATAAAAGAGCCAGAGCAAAGGTGGCTCCTATTCCAAACCTTTTGAAAACAGTGCAGGGGAGTTAAACATTGTTACATTGCCCTTACTTTACGCGACTCCCATCATTCTTAGACATTCGTCTCTGTGATGTTTGTAATGTTATTTCAATCTGTATTATCACGGCTTCTTGTTCATTGGGTTTTTTTTCTTTCTTTACGAGAAGCCTATAGGTATATTTCTATCTGTATTCTCACGGACTCTTGTTTAAAGTTTTTTATTTTTTACGTTAGAATTTTAGACTTTTCATATAACTATTATTTTGTTTATTATTAATTTATTACCTTATTATTTAATTTAATAACCTTTAGACTTTTTATCTTCGTTCCATACTTTTTTTTTTTTTTTTACATGTCTCCATCATCTGTTGAGCCCGCTACATCAGGCTTCATATTTACCCCCACCCCTTCTATCCCTTAGTATTTGTCATTAGTGTTAGTATTAGTAGTTACATTAGTAGTGCATAAGTATTAGTATTTATTAGTATTATTTCATCCCTAGTGGCTGTGTATCACTCCGCCAGACTTTCTGTTTTCACCGTATCACGGAAGGGTTTTTATAAGGTGAGGCTGAGAGCACTTCGGTGACTATATGGACCATTATTTGTTGATGGGGAAATATTTCAATTTTTATGAAGCAGATTTTCCCCGAATTTGTTTATTTGCCTTTGTCGTATACGGCGTAAAGTTGCAAAATGTATTCATTCCGGGAAATACTTCATTTATTTTTCAGCTCAATTGTCTTCGTAGAATTCATCCTTGACTTTGGTGGAGTATATTATTTTCTTTCCTTAGTTTATCTTGCGATTCTTCAGTTCCTTTCTACTTTTTTCTCATTTATCTTTGTACTACCTTGCATAGGTAACAATTAGGGCCGAGGTCAATTGGCCTTGTTTTCGGCTAACACTAAGCACTAAGGAAGCAAATTAAAAATGTAGCTGTGGAAACGGACCTATACGAGTGTAGCTCAGGCCCTGTAAAATACAACTAGATGAATACAACTAGATGAATACACACACACAACACGCACGCACACACACACACACACACACACACACACACACACACACACACACACACACACACACACACACACACACACACACACACACACACACACACACACACACACACACACACACACACACACACACACACACACACACACACACACACACACACACACCGATAAGTAAAATGAAAAAAAAATCCACTTTACATGAAAATCGTCAGAGTTATATTCGCTAAGCTAGTTGAGAATGTTTGTTTATCTCGATGTTTTCCCGCTTCCTATCACCCTTTCCCGCCCTTTTTTTGCGTGTGTATTTTGAACGCCGCCCGCAGCCCGCCATGAATAAATAAACCGCTGTAATGGGGGTAACTACAGCCCTAACTCAAATAATTAGCATTGCAACCTATATCCATCAACCGCCTCCTTCCTCCTCCTCTTCCTTCTCCTCATCCTCTTTCTCCTGTTTATTTTTCATTCCCCGTTCATCTCTTCCTCCCCTCCCTTTTCACTTTTTACCTACCCCTCATTCTTCCTTTCCTCCTCCTCCTCCTCCTCCTCCTCCTCCTCCTCCTCCTCCTCCTCCTCCTCCTCCTCTCCTCCTCCTCCTCCTCCTCCTCCTCCTCCTCCTCCTCCTCCTCCTCCTCCTCCTCCTCCTCCTCCTCCCATGACCCAAATGACCTGAGAGTTAATACCGGAAAGTAATAAAGACCTCAGAATTATAAAAGTGACTCCCTCCCTTCCCTCACTACTCCTCTTCCCTCTCTTCTATCCTCCCCTTCCTTCTCCCCTTTTCCCTCTCTTCTTTCCTCTCCTTCCTTCTCCCCTCTTCCCTCACCTTCCCCTCCCTTGCCTTCCTCTTCCTTCCCCTCTCCCCGCAAATATCCGCAGATAAACACTGACCGCAGATGGGAGAGAGAGAGAGAAAAGAGAGAGAGAGAGAGAGAGAGAGAGAGAGAGAGAGAGAGAGAGAGAGAGAGAGAGAGAGAGGAGAGAGAGAGAGAGAGAGAGAGAGAGAGAGAGAGAGAGAGAGAGAGAAAAGAGAGAGAGGAGAGAGAGAGAGAGAGAGAGAGAGAGAGAGAGAGAGAGAGAGAGAGAAGAGAGAGAGAGAGAGAGGAGAGAGAGGAGAGAGAGAGAGAGAGAGAGAGAGAGAAGAGAGAGAGAGAGAGAGAGAGAGAGAGAGAGAGAGAGAGAGAGAGAGAGAGAGAGAGAGAGGAGAGAGAGAGAGAGAGAGAGAGGAGAGAGAGAGAGAGAGATGAGGGGTAGAGAGAGAGAGAGAGAGAGAGGAGAGAGAGAGAGAGAGAGAGAGAGAGAGAGAGAGAGAGAGAGAGAGAGAGAGAGAGAGGACTTGAGGGATAAAGGGACGAGTTGGAAGTGGTGGTTTAAAAAATTGTGTGGAGGGAAGGGGTTTTGGAGGAGAAGGAGGAGGAGGTGGAGTGAGTGTGAGAAAGCGGCTCTGATTCTTGTTTTAGGGAATCTGGTGGCGACTTGAAGTGTTGTAAGAAATGAAGGAAAAGGAAGAAGAAGAAGAAGAAGAAGAAAGAATGTAAGTCTAGCAAGTGAGGAGACAGGCATATGGTATCTCCTTGTTCATGGGGGACAGTAAAAACCTGTCAAGTCGGCATAATCCAGCATGAGCGAGCCTTGAATCTGCGACATATTGGACAGCAGACAGAAGATGCTTCCCTATGTGTGTGTGTGTGTGTGTGTGTGTGTGTGTGTGTGTGTGTGTGTGTGTGTGTGTGTGTGTGTGGTGTGTGTGTGTGTGTGTGTGTGTGTGTGTGTGTGTGTGTGTGGTGTGTGTTGTGTGGTGTGTGTGTGTGTGTGTGTGTGTGTGTGTGTGTGTGTGTGTGTGTGGTGTGTGTGTGTGTGTGTGTGTGTGTGTGTGTGTGTGTGTGTGTGTGTGTGTGTGTGTGTGTGTGTGTGTGTGTGTGTGTGTGTGTGTGTGTGTGTGTGTGTGTGTGTGTGTGTGTGTGTGTGTGTGTGTGTGTGTGTGTGTGTGTGTGTGTGTGTGTGTGTGGTGTGTGTGTGTGTGTGTGTGTGTGTGTGTGTGTGTGTGTGTGTGTGTGTGTGTGTGTGTGTGTGTGTGTGTGTGTGTGTGTGTGTGGTGTGTGTGTGTGTGTGTGTGTGTGTGTGTGGTGTGTGTGTGTGTGGTGTGTGTGTGTGTGTGTGTGTGTGTGTGTGTTGTGTGTGTGTGTGTGTGTGTGTGTGTGACTGTGTATGTGTGTGTGAATGACTTGTGTGTGTGACAGTGTGTGTGTGTGTGTGTGTGTGTGTGTGTGTGTGTGTATGACTGTGTATGTGTGTGTGTGTATATATATACATGTGTGTGTGTGTGTGTATGACTGTGTGTGTGTGTGTGTGTGTGTCTGTGTCAGCGACACCGAGATGCTGGGTCGTACACATGTTTTAGCCGCGGCGCGCGCTATAGGGTCGTATTCCTAGTCTATCGCAATTGCGATTACCACGATGTAAATACTACCGTCGCAATTGCGATCATCATATACCACGATGGTATTCCTAGTCATCGAGAAGGGGCGGAGCTTAAATGTAGTGGGCAGGCCTGAGGCAAGACTACAAACCGATGCGGAACATGCACATGGCAGAGGAAAATATTACATAAATAGTCTCTTTACCGCAACTATTACTATACAATGATGCTAAATTACATATATACGAATATAGTCTGTAGTTTTTGGGGGTCTTACTGTTTTGTATCGATAAATTTAAAATAATAATGTATCAACTTTGGGTGGCAAGCCTGAAATTATACGCTCTGGTCACAGCAGCGGTACAAAGGATATTACATATACATAGATTTTGTGAGAAGGATACTTTCTTCTATCACCAAAAAGCTTCAATAACTTTGAATTGCATTATTATATGTATTTATGAATCATATACATATCGCCTACCCCGTACGTATACATGTATTTGGTATGTTCCTGTACCAACCGCTCGCTTGTAACACTGCTCGATATGTAAACACTGCGACCAGCTGTTTTTTGTTAAATACATATCCCGGTCCCCAGCGTACGGCTTTTTATGAATCAGCGTACGTGGTTATAATTTCTAGCGTTTGCCCATACTCTCCCCCTTTCCCCAAGCCTTGGGGACCTGTGGGAATGCGGGGTTTTCGGGTGGGGAGCAAATGATGCGTCGGACACTTGCGGAAAATGTACAAATAAAAGATTTAGGAGTTATGTAGGAGAGCCAGAAATCCTTAGGGCTAGGGAAATTTACCCAACCAGATTTAACCTAACCTCCAAGCGGGGGGCCGACCCCCGATAATTACTTAACAAAAGCAAATTAAACCTAACTTCCTAGCGTGGGGCTCTGCCCCCTTAGACCCCCCGATAATCTAACCTACCTTCCTAGCGATAATCACCCGATAATCTAACCTAACCTTCTAACGAAGGGGGGACTCCGCCCAACCTCGACCCCCCCCGGTAACCTAATAAAAGTTTACCCTACCTCTTAGTGGGAGGGGTGGGGGGGTTCTCGACACTGATCATCATTCTGTTTGTGAGGAGCGTAAAGCGGGTATCACACGAGGCGTTTCGTCGAACCAAACAAGCATTTGGTTGGACATGTTCGTCGAACACTGACAACACATCTAGCACACGGTTGGGCCAACCGCTTCACCCAACAATAACAAACAAAGATGAAGCGATGACAGCGAGTGGCGCGGAGATGTGTTGTTAATGTTTCAACTTTAGGGGCATATATATACGTAGCTACTGGTGATGAAAAGGGAGAAGGTGATTGTTAGAAGAGAACTGCAGCGACAGATGAAGACGCGCTCATGTGGGCTAAATGAGTTATAGTGGACGAGAACTGCGCGCCGGTTAGGTTAAGTTTCGGTTAGGTTAATTTAATATTCCCGTCAGGGGGTCGAAGGGGACGGAGCCCCTCCCGTTAGAAGGTTAGGTTCGGTTAGGTTAGGGTAATAATTTCATCCCAGCAGGGCGTGGCAGAGCCCAAAATCTAGTGGCGGGCGGGCGGGCCGCCGCCGGCCACTGTTACCTGTGGCCACCGAAACCTGTGGCGGGCGGCCCGCCCGCCTGCCCAATTACCCAATGGCCCAAAACCACACGCCCAATTGTGTAAGCAATATCGGTCCTAGTGTGAAATAATACCATATGTAGTCAGTGTCTCAGAAAAGGACCGCGCAGTCCTCGTCCATTTTACCGGATCTTGATATTACAGGTGGCCCCGTATAGTGTAGTGGTTAGCACGCTCGGTTCACAACCGAGAAGTCCCGGGTTCGATCCCCGGGCGGAGCGAAGACAGATGGGTGGTCTTTCTTAAAACCCGAGCCCCTGTCCACCCAGCAGTGAATGGGTACCGGGTGTTAGCCGGGGGTTTGTGACCCCCCTCCCGGGGTGGTGGCTTCGGCCAACACTAAGCCCGAGCGGTAGATCACTATGGCTCTGAGGAATTATCCTCTAAACAAACAAACAAACACCACATTCTCTCCAACTCTTTCCCTGTCTCAATCATCCGTCCCCTTGTCTCACCAGTCATCACACAGTCCCAGCAGCAATAACAGCCATTCTCTTCCTGTCCTTTCAACCACCTCATTCATTTCACATCCCATTTCAGTGAAAACCACACGCATCATTTCCATTCTCTCCCCGATATACTTCTCAGATCTCATATTTTACTAGTAATCATTCTACCGCAAAATGCAAACACATCAAATCAGCTTCATATTTCTGAAAATCTATCACATATATAATATAGACTAATCTGTATTCATTTTACTGTAACGTATTATATGATGGTGTTCATTTCAATGCTTAATAATTGCTAAAACTATTTATAACTTACAGAAAAAGTATAGACTTATTTTGACCCCAGAGTATGTTCGACGTATGTGCAACATTTTGTATAATTTCACAAAACCATTTCATCGAACATGTTCGGCGAAATGACCCTCGAAGTTCGACCAAACAGTCCAACCAAATGGCTAGTTCGACGAAACAGTCCGACGAAACGCACCGTGTGATAGCCGCTTAAGGTTCCCACGTCTCTGGACTTTAAAAAAATCTAATCAATTTTCACTAGATCTAGGGAAGTTTTACGCTATCCCTAACTCAAAAAGTATGTGGTTACGACATATACTTTGTACCCCAGATGGTAAAAATGGACGAGGACTACGAGGTCATTTTCTTAGGATACGGACTAGTTTTTTAACCTAACCGACCCTTAACCTAACCTCCTAAAGGGTGAGGGGGGCCTCCAGATGAGGAGGGCGTGTCTGTATGCGTTATTAGACAACTATATCATTTCTTCGATGTGTATACATAAGTTTAAAGGTTACGCGGAAGGGAATTGATACTGCACAGTATACTGAAAAAAAATACAGAAAACTTAACTATAATAGCGGCAGTAGCGATCGCGCAGTTCTCGTCCATTATATCTCCTCAGCCAAATACCCCACATTCCCCCAAGCTTGTTTTGGGGGAGAGAGGGAAGTATGGACAAGCACTAGAAAAATACCGAGCAATCGACGGCGGGGAAATTTTTGCCAACAGTTTCACTTGTAATAGTTGAAAAGCAGGAATAAAAGGTTTTTTATAATTGGCCACCACATTTTTCGAAGACTTTTCTATTTAGTTTTGATGTGTTTTGAATAAATTTAGCTCTTGTTTATAGCGGGAATTAATATATTTTCTTATACCGCCCCATCATACCCCCCAAGTTGTAATTTCTGTCAGTAACGGTTAGGTTAGGTTACGTTCAGGTTAGGTATACAGAAGCACTGGTAAAAGTTTATTAGATATATAGGTACATTTTCGGGTGCAGAACAAAGATCTCGTCGGAAACAATTATTTTTTGAGGTGTGTAAGAGTCAAAATACCCTATATCTAGGTTAATATCCCTAGATCTGGGTTAATTTCCCTAAATCTAGATTTTCCACCCTGGATCTAGGGATTTTGTTTAGAACCAAATTTAACCCAACCTCCTAGCGGATTTAACCTAACCTAACCTAGCGAGGTCTCCGGCTCCCTCGACCCCCAGTAATCTAACCTAACCTCCTAAGCTTACCAAATTTAACCTAACCTACTAGTAGGGGCTCCTCCCCCCTCAACCCCTCGGTAACATGACAAAATTCTACCTTACCTCCTAGCGAGGGTGGGTGGGTGTTCTCGACACTCCGGTTATCATTAGGATCGTAAGGTTTACACGTCTCTGGACTTGGAACAAATCCAATCCATCTACCCTAGATGACCGACGTGAGTTTCGACAGGGGATGCTTGCAGCCTATGTTGATCTCAAGAAGGCGTTTGACTCAGTGCATCGTGAGTCACTCTGGGATCTTCTGCGACTTCGAGGGATTCCTGCAAGGACTATTGGTTTGATAACTGGTCTGTATTCTAGGACTGAGAGTGCTGTGAAGTGTGGGGCAGGTGTATCCGGCTTCTTTCCTGTGAATACAGGAGTGAGGCAAGGGTGCGTCCTTGCCCCATCACTTTTCAACGCTTGTATGGACTGGGTATTGGACAAGGTTGTAGATCAAAGTGATTGCGGAGCATCCGTTGGCAACACCAAGATCACTGATCTTGTTTTTACCGATGATGCAGTAATCTTTGCTGAGTCGCTGGAGGTCCTGGTGATGGCTCTCGAGGCGCTGCACGAGGAGGCAAAGCCTTTGGGACTTGAGGTCTCCTGGCTCAAGACCAAGGTCCAGGTGTTTGGAGACTTACTAGATGAAGCAGTACAGTCTGTTCATGCGTGTGGCGAGGACATTGAGATCTTTGAAAGTTTTACATACCTTGGTAGCGCAATCCATAATGACGGCGGGTCACGTCAAGAAGTCTTACGGCGGATTGGCATAGCCCACGGTGTTATGGACTCGCTCAGCGGGAGTATTTGGCGTTGTCGGTACCCGTGCAGGAGGACAAAGATCCGGATCTTCAAATCGCTTGTGATTCCTGTCTTACTCTATGGTTGTGAGACATGGACACTAAATAGTGACTTGAAGAGACGAATCAATGCCTTTGGTAATAAGTGCCTTCGCAGAATCATGGGGTATCGCTGGGATGATTACGTGTCAAATCAGCGATTGCACCGTGAGACTGAATCGAGGCCTATTACCTGCATAGTCCGCCAGCGCCAACTTCGGCTATATGGACATGTGGCACGCTACCCTGAAACCGATCCTTCCCATCGGGTTGTATCTGTAAGAGACAATCCGGCGTGGAGGAGGCCAAGGGGGCGCCCACAAGGCTCGTGGCTGGGGCAAGTTGATGTTTCTTGTCGAGAGCTGCTTGGTATGGGAAAGGAGCCTGCATGGGAACTCGCGCGTGGTGACCCTCGGGAGTGGCGTCGTAGGGTGGGCGAGGCGACGCGCCCCCCGGCGTATGCCCCCAATGATTGATTGATACCCTAGATCTTGGGAATTTTTACAACCCTAACTCAAAAACTGGTTGCAACGCCTACTTTGTACCAGTCAAATATCCTGCATTCCCTCAGGTCCCTAAGCTTGTTTTCGGGAGATGGGGGAATATGGGCAAACACTAGAATAATACTGATATGTATATCGAGTCCTAGAAAAAAGTAATACTTGACATCGTGAAATGTAGGATTTCTCGCCGATGGGAACGAGAAATCCGGTAGACTAGAGTACAATACCAAATTACCTGGCCCAAGGGCTAAAGATTCGTTTTTGTGACCCTCTCCTTTTTCAGATAATCCGATAGATTTTGATGTGTTTTGAAAGAATCTGACCTTTGTTTTTCTTGGTAATCACTAGTTATTATTTTACCCCTTTGACAGAAGCAAGACATTGTTGCTTTGAAGAGTTTGATTAAAAATTCATCACAATAAGGTATGGTAATAGTCAAAATAAGTTACATCACTGGGAAGCCTGAGGTTTTTAAGGTTGGTTAGGTTAGTTTAATTAAGGAAAAGGGTCATGTCCTCCCATGTTAGATTAGGTTTAGTTCCGTTTTATTCGTAATCTATATTTTTCTGGTAGATTTGATGTATTTTGGAACAATCTGAACTGTGTTTTTGAGATTGGTTACGCATCCGAACTTAACTGAATCTCCCCCACTAGTTGACTAACCTAACATGGACATTAGTTACCTAACCTAACCTAACCGATCAAGTTATTGCTGGTATTTAATCAATGAATGCAGAAACACCGGTAAAAGCTTATTAAATGTTTATACTGAGTACTATAATATCAAGATCAAGAACTAGAACTATCGCTGAAAATTAGAAGTCCCGCCGATGTGAAAAATTGTAAAAAATATATATTATATAAGATATTTTTAATAGGAAGGCGTGTACATATGTGATATGAAAATCAAACTAACCTAACCCCACCTATTGACTCACTAACCTAACCTGGCCTAACCTAACCACACCTATTGACTCACTAACCTAACCTGGCCTAACCTAACCCCATCTTTTGACTCACTAACCTAACCTATCCCAACGTTTTAACCTCCAAACTAAAGCCCAATCCTCATTAAAAAGTGTCCACGGCAAGGGAAGAATCGAGGCGATGCAGGTCACAAGAGGAAGAAGAGTGAGGCTGATGTAAACACTTGTCTCTGTCCTCCTCAACAAGTCATATCTCCAAAAGTAATTATTTGCGACGAAAGCTCATAGAGAGAATGCTTCCTAGAATCCAATAAGTTAAACAGAAACCAAACTCCCGATTGTGTAGCGAATTTCGGTCCTATTGTAAAATAATACCACCTTTGGTTCTAACTATTTGGTAGCTACAACCCATTAACTAGGATACACGGTGACTTGCAATTACATATCATTATAAACTAAGCACATGAGCCAGAATACCAAGCTACATAATCATCAATCACGATTTAATACAGGTAAGAAACGTCAGGAAGGTGGCTAGTATATTTTCCGGATGCACGAGCTATATTTCTGAGATAAGACAGCTTCACCTACTTCCTGCTACGCAAAAAATCACGTTATAATCTAATCATTCACACTTTTATATGTGAGCAGTAATGTAGACGATATAAGCTGAGTACAGTGTTTACGCAAATCTACTTCAAGGCGGTGTCGCCAGCTTGGCTAAGATTTCCACGGTATCACACGTTCTTCTATGCAACCATAAACATTCCATAACGAACGCATCCAAGACTTCATTTAAAGTCTGATAAATATTTCTGGAGGTTATTTACATCAAATAGCATATGAACAAAAACTTAGTATCGTTTGAATACTTTTTGGTTTATTGTAAGGCATCAATCGCATGGGCGGTACCATGCGATCAGCATATTGTATCGTTCCAATAATGTATGCAATTACTACGGACTGGGAATACCCGCTTACCATCATCATTTGCATGGAAATGACTAGGAATATCAGGCATAGTCTCCTAAACACCCGTCCCTCTCGCCTCGCCGCCGCCACTCCGATGCAGCCGCCGCCACACACTCCACACTCCACCCACCCACGGCCTCCACTCCCCCACGCCTCTCTCGCCACTCAACCTTTCACCCTTTGCTCATTCACATGCATTTGCTTATGTGTTCAGTTTCATTTGCGCGGCCACTTGCTATTAGCGGAATGTTTAGCGGGGCGGCGAGTGAGTGTGCTAATAACGCAAGCATTCAGATCCTCATGTGGCGGCGGCACAAAAATGTGAGATATTTTTAATTTGAGTGCGAAGGCGGCGTCGTGTTGATGTGGGTTACCGTGGTGCCCGGCGTGAGAGAGAGAGAGATCAGATCAGATCAAAACGTTTATTGTGAATAATGTACACATTATACATAATACATATATAATTAAGGGTACAAAATAGACAAAGGGCGCACCCCCCATGCAGGTTGCATAGGAAGGATTGCCATGATTAATGAAGTTAGATAGTAAATTTGTTAATTTACGAGAGAGAGAGGAGGAGAGAGAAGAGAGAGAGAGGAGAGAGGAGAGAGAGGAGAGAAGAGAGAGAGAGAGAGAGGGGAGTGAGGATGGGGAGAGAGAGAGAGAGGGAGAGGAGAGAGAGAGAGAAAAAAGAGGGGAGAGAGAGAGAGAGATGGTGCCGGGGCGTGAGAGAGAGAGAGAGAGAAGAGAGAGAGAGAGGAGAGAGAGAAGGAGAGAGAGAGAGAGAGAGAGAGAAGAGAGAGAGGGAGAGAGAGAGAGAGAGAGGAAGTGTGAGTGGGTTACCGTGGTGCCCGGCAGTGAGAGAGAGAGAGAGAGAGAGAGAGAGAGAGAGAGAGAGAGAGAAGAGAGAGAGAGAGAGAGAGAGAGAGAGAGAGAGAGGAGAGAGAGAGAGAGAGAGAGAGAGAGAGAGAGAGAGAGAGAGAGAGAGAGAGAGAGAGAGAAGAGAGAGAGAGAGAGAGAGAGAGAGAGAGAGAGACGGAGGAGAGAGAGAGAGAGAGAGAGAGAGAGAGAGAGAGAGAGAGAGGAGAGAGAGGAGAGAGAGAGAGAGAGAGAGAGAGAGAGAGAGAGAGAGAGAGAGAGAGAGAGAGAGAGAGAGAGAGAGAGAGAGAGAGAGAGAGAGAGAGAGAGAGAGAGAGAGAGAGAGAGAGAGAGAGAGGAGAGAGAGAGAGAGAGAGAGAGAGAGAGAGAGAGAGACGAGGAGAGAGAGAGAGAGAGAGAGAGAGAGAGGAGAGAGAGAGAGAGAGAGAGAGAGAGGAGAGAGGAGAGAGAGAGGAGAGAGAGAGAGAGAGAGAGAGAGAGAGAGAGAGAGAGAGAGAGGAGAGAGAGAGAGAGAGAGAGACGAGAGAGAGAGGAGAGAGAGAGGAGATGAGAGAGAGAGAGAGAGAGAGGTGTGTTGCCCATTTTTTTGTTACCTGCACAGTGGTTGTTGACCATTACCTCAATGTTTAACACGGTGTTTTTGTCTGGCATGTACCCTGTGTCGTGGGTGAGAGCAAAGGTCTTTACGATTTTTAAAAGAGGGAACAGGTTGGATGCTGACAATTACAGAGGAATTAGTGTGATAAACTCACTTAGTAAATTATTCGACATGGTCCTTTGCTACAGATTAAACCAGTGGTTCCGCCCATTCCGTGAGCAGGCCGGAGCCCAGAGTAAGCGTGGGTGTACAGAGCACATCGTCTCGCTGCGGCTCCTCACCGACATGGCGCGTCGAAAAAAACTTAAGTTGTTTGTAACTTTTGTGGACTTTAGTAAAGCCTATGATATGGTCCCTCGTGGCAAATTATTCACTATCTTGAAGCGGCTAGGGTGTGGAATGTTAATGTTGGCGGCAATTGTGGCCATGTACCGTGAGACCGAATCAGTGATCGGCGGGGCCGTCATGACCGCAACCCTCGGGGTCAGACAGGGCTCACCCACCTCCTGCCTCTTGTTTATAGAATTCATGAACGAACTTATCAGAATGCTCAAGGCGAGGTGTGCGCCTGTCGGGGTCTTAGGCTGGCTCCACACACTGGTGTTGATGGACGACACTGTATTGCTGGCTACGAGCAGGGAGGGAATGATCAACAAGGTTAGGTTTTGAAGGAGTTTTGTAGTGAGCATGGGATGACCATTAATGAAAGTAATACCAAATTTTTCGTGATTTGTGGTACAGAGGTTGACGCGGAGCCGCTGCGGGTGGATGGGCTCGTTATTGCTCCATGCACGTCCTATATTTACCTCGGGTCGCCCTTCACCAGCGACAGCTCGGTGTCGTCCGCCCTTAGGGTGCATGCCAAGAACAAAATAGGTCATGTACTGAAGTTTGTGTCATTTGTTCATAAGAATAACGATGTACCGTTTGTGGTGAAACGGAGGGTGTTTGATGATGCGGCGTTAATGTCTGCGTTACTGTACGGCTGCGAGTCATGGGTAGGAGCCGATTTAAAACTAATTACAAAGTTGTACAACCGGGCACTCAAACAGCTGTTGGGTGTGAGAAAATCAACCCCGAATGACGTGTGTTACGCTGAGTCAGGATACCCTTCACTGCCGGACTTAGTCAGATTAAAGCAGCACACTTTTTATCCTAAGCTAGCTTTGGAAAGATCTCATATAACGGCTGATCCATTAATGTTTACTATAGAAATTGTCACTAGAGCCAACACGGCAATGAGCAGAACTATTGCAGAGTTTATTGGTAACAACGTGCCCGACATGCATGGCCTCTTGTTAAATGTGCATGAGCGACATCGCAGCTCCAGTGGGTCAAGGTGCGCCGTGTACCGGGAGCATAAAACCCCGGCCTTACAGTGCACAGTGTGTACAGGGACCGCCACAAGGTCGACGACCGCGATACAGGATCCTCCTTCACTCGTTTCCGAGTGTCAGGTCATAGTTTGTGTGTTGAGACTGGAAGATGGAATAGGCGGGGGGCGGGGGTGGTTGCCACTGGAGGGAAAGTCCCGTGTGTATGTGGCGATGTACAGACTGAGGAACATGTTGAAAATTTGTCCTGTATTTAAACAATATTAGGCAGACAGTAGGCCTAATTGTTTAGGTGAGCTATTTAACGGTAAATATAGCCATTATGAATGTTGTAAAATTATTCATGATATTTTGCCTTGTATGCGTAAGGTAATGTGTGTCATGAATATTCCTTTCCTGGCACTGTTCGTGGGACCGAAATGATGTTGTTTTTGTTTTGATATAATTATGTGGACTGCAGATTGCATATTTGTGTTGTTATATTAGTACAACCCGTATGTTGGTTATAAGATTATGTGTAATGTAAGATTATGACACTGGTCAATAAATTACTATCTATCTATTATCTTTCGTGTGTGTGGTGGGTGTGTGTACGACTCGTTTCTCCTTGTTTCACGCTTTCTGCGTTATATTAAACCTCTTTCTATTTTTCTTTTTTATAATATCTACAACACCCCCCGTCTCCTTATCCTCCATTGCACCTGTCAAAAAACAGTTTTTACTACTTACTTATACTAACTACTACTAAATCTAACTACTACTACTACTACTACTACTTCTACTACTTCCTCTACTACTACTACTACTACTGCTACTACTGCTACTACTGCTACTACTACTACTACTACTACTACTACTACTACTACTACTACTACTATTATTATTGCTACTACTACTACTACTACTACTGCTTCTACCACTTCCTCTACTACTACTACTACTACTACTACTACTACTACTACTACTACTACTACTACTACTACTACTAATACTGTTTCTACTACTACTACTACTATTTCTACTACTACTACTACTACTACTACTACTACTACTACAATCTCTATTACTACTGCTGTGTAGTACCAGGAAAACACTGAGTATTATTTTGATGGGTGGTATGTAACTATGAGCAAGCACATGCCTTTTTTTTTTGCTATCACAATTTTGTCTCTTCCCCCTTCCTCTTCCTTCTCCCTCGTTCATGTATTTTAAGATATTTCGTCAGGATATGGAGGTGAAAGGGTTGTTGTCGCTGGTTGACTCATAGGCTGTGCTTGCTTTATAAAAGGAATAAATGTTTAACCCCTTCACGCCCACATTTTTCCTTTGCTATATAAAATCGTCTGTTGTTAGCCATAAAATTACGAAAAGTTACTGAATATACCAAATTAACTAGTGGACAAGGATACTAAACAGGTCATATCTATAAAATATTGCTTATATTCACTAAAAAGCGTCTAATGGTAGCCAAATTACAATGGAAATTACGTTCTGGGCCTCATGAGGTTAAATGTTCAAATGTTTGCCGCGGCAGCTTACACATGACATAAACCCTTTCCGGTAACGCCCTGCCTTCCATACAGTAGAATAATCACACCTGTAGGAAGAAGGAAGGAAGGTAGGAAGGAAGGAAGGAAGGAAGGAAAGAAGGAAGGGAAGAAGGGAAGGGAGGGAGGTATGGAAAGGAAAAGTATACATAGGAATACATAGGAAGAACAGATACCAGGAGAACTATCGGTCTATAACGAGGATATCTGCTGAACTACACACACATACTACAAACTAACAAACTACAGGGAAAGAGGAAGGAATACATAGGAAGAACAGATACCAGGAGAACTATTGGTCTATAACGAGGGTCTGAACTACATAGGATCTGCTGAACTACATAGGTACTACAAACTAACATACTACAGGGAGGAGGGTATCTGCTGAACTATATACTACAAACTAACAAACTATAGTTATGTAAACGAACAGTTGGAAAAAGATACCATGCCCCTAAAGAAGAAAGAAGAAAGAAGATAGGAGCATGGAAGTTATGGGAGGTATCTGCTGAACTACCTACTACTAACTAACAAACTACAGAGGAAGAGGGAGGAAGTTATACATTTCTCCCTCTCGCTAGTGATGGCATTCGAGCCTTTAATACGGAAGGGCGTGTCTGTTAGAGGCTAAGAGCGGGTGGGTGGCACTACAAAGGGTGTACAAAGGGTGTTGATAATTGCGTGCTACACCTAAT
>JACEEZ010008721.1:0-40000 GCA_016584305.1 Chionoecetes opilio
ATTGCAGGTGGGGGGCTCTTTGTGTTATCTAGGTGTGAACTTTCATTTGTAATATTGGGGGCCCAGGACATATTGCAGGGGCGACTCTAGTGCTACTAGGGTAGTGGGCTATCGTTCATTAAAAAATGTGCGCTGGCGACTTTATTGCAGGTGGCGACCCTAGTGTTATCTAGGGTAGTGATGCTGTCAAATTCGTAATATATGGGACCTGGGGCATTATTGCAGGTGGCGACTCTAGTGGTTATCTAGGGTAGTGATGCTGTCATTCGTAATAATGGGGCACCTGGCGACATTATTGCAGGTGGCGACCTTTTAGTGTTTCTAGGGTGTGAGGCTATCATTCGTAATATTTGGCGCCTGGGGACATTATTGCAGGTGGCGGGCTCTAGTGTTATCTTTGGTAGTGAGGCTATCCCTTCGTAATATTTGGCGCCTGGCGACATTATTGCAGGTGGCGACTCTAGTGTTTATCTTGGGTTTGTGAGGCTATCATTCGTATATTTGGCCCTTGGCGACATTATTGCAGGTGGCAAATCTAGTGTTATCTAGGGTAGTGAGGCTATCATTCGTAAAATTTGGTGCCTGGCGACATTATTGTCGGTAACGACTCTAGTGTTTTCTAGGGTAGTGAGGCTATCATTTGTAATATTTGGTGACTGGCGACATTATTGCAGGGAGCGACTCTAGTGTTATCTTTGGGTAGTGAAACTATCATTCGTAAAATATGGCGCCTGGCGACATTATTGCAGGGTGGCGACTCTAGTCGTATCTAGTTTAGAGAGGCTATCTTTCGTAATATTTGGCGCCTGGCGACATTTATTGCAGGTAGCGACTCTAGTTTTTATCTAGGGTAGTGAAGCTATCATTCGAATAATTGGGCGCCCTGGCGACATTAATTTCAGGTGGGGGACTCTAGTGTTATTTAGGGTAGTGAGGCTATCATTCGTAATATTGCCGCCTGGCGACATACTGCAGGTGGCGACATAGTTTATCTAGGGTAGTGAGGTATCATTCGTAATATATGGCGCCTGGCGACATTATTTGCAAGGTGGCGACTGTTTTTTACTAAAGGTAGTGATAAATATATGTTTTTTAGTGAGTTTTGCGCTATAAAGTATGATAAATATGTGTTTTGAGTGAGTTTTGAGGTATAAAATTGATAAAAATATATGTTTGAGTGAGTTTGACGCTATAAAGTATGATAAATATATGTTTTGAGTGAGGTTTTTGAGGCTATAAAATTGATAAAATATATGTTTTTGCGTGAGTTTTTGAGGGTATAAATAATTATAAATATATGTTTTGAAATGAGTTTTGACGCTATAAAGTATGATAAATATATGATTTTTAGTGAGTTTGACGCTATAAAAGTATGATAAATATATGTTTTGAGTGAGTTTTGACGCTATAAAGTATGATAAATATATGATTTGAGTGAGTTTTGACGCTATAAAGTATGATAAATAATATGTTTTTGAGTGAGTTTTGACGCTATAAAGTATAATAAATATATGGGTTTTGAGTGAAATTTTGCGCTATAAAGTATGATAAATATAGTTTTGAAATGAGTTTTGACGCTATAAGTATGATAAAAAATATGTTTTGAGTGATGTTTGCGGCTATAAGTATGATAAATATATGTTTTTGAGTGAGTTTTGGCGCATAAAAGTAAAGATACAATATATGTTTTGAGTGGTTTTGAGGGATAAAGTATGATAAATATATGTTTTTTAGTGAGTTTTGCGCTATAAAGTATGAAAAATATGTTTTGAGTGAGTTTTGCGCTATAAAGTATGATAAATATATGTTTTGAGTGAGTTTTTGCGCTATAAAGTATGATAAATATATGTTTTGAGTGAGTTTTGGGCGCTATAAAGTTGATAAATATATTTTTTTTGAGTGAGTTTTGTCGCTATAAAGTAGATAAAAAAATGTTTTGAGTGAGTTTTGACGCTATAAAGTATGATAAATATATGTTTTGAGTGAGTTTTTTTGCTATAAAGTATGATAAATAAAATGTTTTTGGGGTGGGGTTTTGAGGCTATATAGTTTGATAAATATATGTTTTGAGTGAGTTTTGACGTATAAAGTATGATAAATATTATTTTGGAGTGAGTTTTGACGCTATAAAGTTTTGATAAATATATGTTTTGAGTGAGTTTTGCGCTATAAAGTATGATAAAATTAATATTTTTGATAGTTTTTTCGGGTATAAAGTATGATAAATATATGTTTTGAGTGAGTTTTTGCGCTTTTAAAGTATGGATAAAATATGTTTTGAGTGAGTTTTGCGTATAAAGTATGATAATATATTTTTGAGTGAGTTTTTGACGCTATAAAGTATGATAAATATATTTTTGAGTGAGTTTTTGCGCTATAAAAGTATGATAAAATATGTTTTGAGTGAGTTTTGAGGCTATAAAGTATGATAAATATATGTTTTGAGTGAGTTTTGACGCTATAAAGTATTGATAAATATATGTTTTGAGTGAGTTTTTTGAGGTATAAAAGTATGATAAATATATGTTTTGAGTGAGTTTTGAGGGTATAAAGTAAAGATAAAAAATATGTTTTGAGTGAGGTTTTTTACGCTTTTAAAGTATGATAAATATATGTTTTTTAAATGAGTTTTGAGCTATAAAGTATGATAAAATATATGTTTTGAGTGATTTAGGTTTAAAATATATAAATATATGTTTTGAGTGAGTTTTGACGCTATAAAGTATGATAAATATAGTTTTGAGTGAGTTTTGAGGCTATAAAGTATGATTTAAAAATATGTTTTGAGTGAGTTTTTGAGGTATAAAGTATGATAAATAATGTTTTTAGTGATTTTTGAGGGGGTAAAGTATGATAAATATAAGTTTTGAGTTGAGTTTTGACGCTTAAAGTATGATAAAAATTATGTTTTGAGTGAGTTTTGAGGTATAAAGTATGAAAAATATATGTTTTTTGGTGAGTTTTGGAGGTATAAAGTATGATAAATATATTTTTGAGTGAGTTTTGACGCTTATAAAGTATGATAAATATATGTTTTGAGTGAGTTTTGGGCCCTATAAAAAATATGAAAAAATTTTATGTTTTGAGTTTTGAGGCTATAAAAGTATGACAATATATATTTTGCGTGAGTTTTGACGGCTATAAAGTATGAAAAAAATATATTTTTGATTGAGTTTTGACGCTATAAGTATGATAAATATATGTTTTGAGTGAGTTTTGAGGTATAAAGTATGATAATATATGTTTTGAGTTAGTTTTGAGGCTATAAAGTATGATAATCATGTTCTGAATGGGGTTTTGAGGGTATAAAGTAGATAATATATTTTTGAGTGAGTTTTGACGCTATAAAGTATGATAAAAAATATGTTTGAGTGAGTTTTACGCTTAAAGAAGATAAATATGTTTTGAGTGAGTTTTGGGCGCTATAAAGTAATGATAAATATTTTTGAGTGAGTTTTGACGCTATAAAGTATGATAAATAATGTTTTTGAGTGAGTTTTGAGGCTATAAAATTTTGATAAATTATGTTTTGAATGAGTTTTGAGGTATAAAATATGATAAATATATGTTTTGAATGAGTTTTGAGGTATAAAAGTAAGATAAATATATGTTTTTGAGTGAGTTTTGATGGTTATAAAGTAAAGATAAATATTTTTTTGAGTGAGTTTTTGACGCTATAAAGTATGATAATATATGTTTTTAAGAGTGAGTTTTGAGGGAATAAAGTATGATAAATATGTTTTGAGTGAGTTTTGAGGGGGTATAAAGTATGATAAATATGTTTTGAGTGAGTTTTGAGGGTATAAAGTATGATAAATATGTTTTGAGTGGGTTCTGACGCTATAAAGTATGATAAATATATGTTTTGAGTGAGTTTTGACGCTATAAAGTATGATAAAAAAATTTTTCTGAATGAGTTTTGTGTGTATAAAGTATGATAAATATATGTTTTGAGTGAGTTTTGAGGGTATAATGTATGATAAATATATGTTTTGAGTGAATTGTGAGGGCATAGAGTATGATAAATATGTGTTTTGAGTGAGTTTTGAGGGTTATAAAGTTATATAAATATGTTTTGAGTGAGCTTTGGGGCACTATAAAGTAAAGATAAATATATGTTTTGAGTGAGTTTTGAGGATATAAGTATGATAAATATATGTTTTGAGTTGAGTTTTGACGGTATAAAAATGATGAATACTTATTGAGTGAGTTTTTGGGGGGTATAAAGAATAAATATTGTTTTGAGTGAGTTTTGACGCTATAAGTATGATAAATATATGTTTTGAGTGAGTTTTTGACGCTATAAAGTATGATAAATATATGTTTTGAGTGAGTTTGAGGTATGATTTATGATAAATATGTTTTGGGTGAGTTTTTTGACGCTATAAAGTATGATAAAATATATGTTTTGAGTGAGTTTTGAGGGTATAAGTATGAAAATATATGTTTTGTGAGTTTTGAGGGTATAAAAGTATGATAAATATTGTTTTGAGTGAGTTGAGGGTATAAATATGATAAATATATGTTTTTGAGTGAGTTTTGACGCTATAAAGTATGATAAAAAATAATGTTTTGAGTGAGTTTGATGCTATAAAGTATGATAAATATATGTTTTGAGTGGGGTTTTTGAGTTTAATAAGTATGATAAATTAATAAATTTTTGAGTGAGTTTTGACGCTATAAAAGTATGATAAATATATGTTTTTAGTGAGTTTTGACCTATAAGTATGATAAATATATGTTTTGAGGGAGTTTTGACGCTATAAAGTATGATAAATATATGTTTTGGGGTGAGTTTTGAGGGTATAAAGTATGATAAATTATGTTTTGAGTGAGTTTTTTGGGGTATAAAGTATGATAAATATATGTTTTTGAGTGAGTTTTGAGGTATAAAGTATGATAAATATTTTTGGTAAATTTTGACGCTATAAAGGGATGATAAATATATGTTTTGAGTGAATTTTGGGGTTATAAAGTAAAGATAAATATACGTTTTGAGTGAATTTTTGAGGGTATAAAGTATGAAAAATATATGTTTTGAGTGAGTTTTTGACGCTATAAAATATGATAAATATGTTTTTGAGTGAATTTGGGGCTATAAAGTATGATAAAATATGTTTTGAGTGAGTTTGAGGGTATAAATTATGATAAATAAAGTTGGAGTTGTTTGAGGGTATAAAGTATGTAAATTAGTTTTGAGTGAGTTTGAGGGTATAAAGTATGATAAAATATGTTTTGAGTTGAGTTTTGCGGGTTATAAATTTGATAAATATATGTCTTGAGTGAGTTTTAGGGTAAAAAAAGTATGATAAATATATGTTTTGAGTGAGTTTTTTAGGGTATAAAGTATGATAAATTATATGTTTTGAGTATTTTGACGCTATAAAGTAATGATAAAATATTTTTTTGAGTGAATTTTGAGGCTATAAAAGTATGATAAATATATGTTTTGAGTGAGTTTTGACGCTATAAAAGTATGATAAAATATATATTTTTGAGTAGTTTTAGGGGTATAAAGTATGATAAATATATGTTTTGAGTGAGTTTTGACGCTATATAAGTATGATAAATATATGTTTTGAGTGAGTTTTGAGGGTATAAAGTTTTGATAAATATATTTTTGAGTGAGTTTTGACGCTATAAAGTATGATAAATATATTTTTTGAGTGAGTTTTGACGCTATAAGGTTGATAAATTATGTTTTGAGTTGAAATTTTGGGCGCTTTAAAAGTATGAAAATATATTTTTTTGAGTAGTTTTTTACGCTATAAAGTATGATAAATATATGTTTTGAGTGAGTTTTGACGCTATAAAGTATGATAATATATGTTTTGAGTGAGTTTTGAGCCCTTTAAAGTATGATAAATATAAGTTTTTGAGAGTTTTGGAGGGATAAAGTATGATAAATAATTTTTGAGTGAGTTTTGACGCTATAAGTATGATAAATATATGTTTTGAGTTTTGACGCTATAAAGTTTTGAAATATATTTTTGGTGAGTTTTGGGCGCTATAAAGTATGATAAATAATTGTTTTGAGTTGAGTTTTTGACGCTATAAAGTATGATAAATTATTTTTTGAGTGAGTTTTGGTATAAAGTTATGATAAATATATGTTTTGAGTATTTTGAGGCTATAAAGTATGATAATAATAGTTTGAAAAGTTTTGAGGGTATAAAGTATGATAAATAATGTTTTTTAAGTGATTTTTTGACGCTATAAAGTATGATAAATATATTTTTGAGTGAGTTTTTACGCTATAAAGTATGATAAATATATGTTTTTGAGTGAGTTTTAGGTTAAAGTTGATAAATATGTTTTGAGTGAGTTTTGACGCTATAAGTATGGGTATATTTTTGAATGGTTTTGAGCTATAAAGTATGATAAAATATGTTTTGGGGTGAAATTTTTTTTTCTTAAAGTATGATAAATATTGTTTTGAGTGAGTTTTGAACGTATTAATTTTGATAATATATGTTTTGAGTGAGTTTTTAGCTATAAAGTATGATAAATATATGCTTTGAGTGAGTTTTTTAGGGTATAAAGTAAAGATAAATAATGTGTTTTGAGTGAGTTTTAAGTATAAAAAAAATGATAAATATGTTTTGAAGTGAGTTTTCCGTAAAAATTATAAATATATGTTTTGAGTGAGTTTTGAAAGCTATAAAGGAGATAAATAATTTTGAGTGAGTTTTAGCGCTATAAAAATGGAAAAAATATGGTTTTGGTTTTAGTAGTTTTGAGCTATAAGTATGATAAATATATGTTTTTTAGTGAGTTTTTGAGGATAAGTATGATAAATAAAAGTTTTGGGTGAGTTTTTTTAAAGGGGATAAAGTATGATAAATATATTTTTGAGTGAGTTTTTATGGTTTTTAAAAGTATGATAAATATATGTTTTGAAATGAGTTTTGAGGTATAAAGTATGATAAATATATGTTTTGAGTGAGTTTTGACGCTATAAAGTAAAGATAATATATTGTTTGAGTGAGTTTTAGGATATAAGTTTTGATAAATATATGTTTTTGAGTGAGTTTTGAAAGGGTATAAAGTATGATAATTTTGTTTTGGATTGAATTTTGACGCTATAAAAGTATGATAAATATATGTTTTGAGTGAGTTTTTGAGGTTAAAGTATGATAAATATATGTTTTGAGTGAGTTTTGAGGGTATAAATATATAAAATATGTTTTGAGTGAGTTTTGGACGCTATAAAGTATGATAAATATATGTTTTGAGTGAGTTTTGTTGGTAAAAGTATGATAAATATATGTTTTGAGTGAGTTTTTGAGGGTAAAAAAGTATGATAAATATATGTTTTGAGTGAGTTTTGACGCTATAAAGTATGATAAATATATGTTTTTGAGTGGGTTTTTGTGGGTAATAAAATATGATAAATATATGTTTTGAATGAGTTTTGAGGTATAAAGTATATAAATTATGTTTTGGGGTGAATTTTGACCTATAAAGTATGATAAATATATGTTTTTGAGTGAGTTTTGAGGGTATAAAGTATGATAATATATGTTTTGAGTGAGTTTTTAGGTATAAAGTATAAAAAATATATGTTTGAGTGAATTTTGACGCTAAAAAAGTATGATTAAATATATGTTTTGAGTTTAGTTTTGAGGGTATAAAGTATGATAAATATATGTTTTGAGTGATTTTGGAGGTATAAAGTATAATAAATATATGTTTTGAGTGAGTTTTTACTATAAAATTTTGATAAATAGTTTTTGAGTGAAGTTTTGAGGTATAAAATATGATAAATATATGTTTTGAGTGAGTTTTTTAGGTATAAAGTATGTAAATTATAAAGTTTGAGTGAGTTTGACGCTATAAAGTTGAAAATTATGTTTTGAGTGAGTTTTGACGCTATAAAGTATGATAAATATATGTTTTTGAGTGAGTTTTGAGGGGGATAAAGTATGATAATATATGGTTTTGAGTGAGTTTGACAATTTAAAGTATGATAAATATTGTTTTGAGTGAGTTTTGAGGTATAAATATATAAATATATGTTTTGAGTGAGTTTTGAGGGTATAAAGTATGATAAATATAGGTTTTGAGTGAAATTTTGGCATTAAAGTATGATAAATATTTGTTTTTGAGTGAGTTTTTAGGTATAAATATGATAAATATATGTTTTGAATGAAATTTTGAGGGTATAAAGTATGATAAATATATTTTTGAGTGAGTTTTGAGGGTATAAAGTATGATAATATATGTTTTGAGTGAGTTTTGGGAGGTATAAAGTAAAGAAAAATATATGTTTTTGAGTGAGTTTTTTGATGGTATAAAGTATGATAAAAAAATTTGTTTTGGGGTGAGTTTTTTGACGCTATAAAGTATGATAAATATTGTTTTTGAGTGATTTTGAGGTTATAAAGTATGATAAATATATGTTTTTTTAGTGAGTTTTGAGGCATAAAGTATGATAAATATTTTTTTGATGAGTTTTTGAGTGATAAAGTATGATAAATATATGTTTTGAGTGAAATTTTGAGTGGTATAAAGTATGGGTAAATATATGTTTTTTAGTGAGTTTTGAAAGGAAAGTATAATAAATTATGTTTTGAGTGAGTTTTGACGTATAAGTATGATAAATATATGTTTTGAGTTAGTTTTGGGGGGTATATAAAGTATGATAAATATATGTTTTTTAATTTACACTAAAAAATGATATAATGTTTCAAATGATTTTTGAAGCTATTTACTTGAAATTGTGTTTTTGAGGGGATTTTTAAAGGGGTTAGTTTTAAATATTAATGTTTTGAATATTTTTTGCGCATAAAATGATAAATATTTTTTATGAAGTTCAGTTTTGGTATAAAAAGGGGCATTTGTTTTCCCAAAAAATACAGGAAACAGGTAAATGAAATCTTACCTAAAGGAGATATTCCGAGGCGAAAGAACTTGCGGTTTTTGAAAACGACGATTTTTAAAATTGGCAATTTCAATTTTTCCCTATCGGATTCCACCACGCCTTGCTTTCCCATTTTTTTTAAGAGAACCTCAGTTTTTGTTAGGGTCACCATTTGAGCAGGGGTTTACGGAACAGGTGTCAATTAGGCGGCGTGGATCGACACGGAAGTAAAGCGAATCGAATCCGTGGGCTAGTTGGAAAGGAGGCATGTGGTATCCTGGGATGTTTTCATCTTTCCCTTCTTACTATTGTTTCGCCCCCCTCTCCCTATCCTCTTCTCCGATTTAGGCTTTTTTACTTTGTTTATGCGCCCTTAACTTATCCACGGGGCTCCCCAAAAACTGGACCAAGGGTGCTAATGCAACACTCCTTGCCAAAAAGCTGATGTTAACCTGGTATGTGAAAGTGCTATTTTCTTTCTCTAACATTTTGACCTAATAAACCCACTCTCCTTCCGATTTCCTTGTTTTGTGTTAACGATCCTAATCCTAGTCCAAATACATCCAGGTGTCCACCAATAAGTCCCAACAACTCCTTTTTCCAGGCTAGCCCTGTCGCCCCAAGGCTCCTCTCTTCCCCGATGAGATTCGCGCCGACCACGTGAAGCTCAAGTGGAAGAAGCTGAAGGATGACGGCCTGCCCATCGAAGGCTGCGTCATTGAGAAGATGGACCTGGACACGGGCGCCTGGGTGCCTGCAGGGGAGGTAAGACCCAGAGTGTAGGACCTGCTGCTACATCTGTCAGTCTGTAATCACTTCTGCCATGTATAATAGTAGTGCAAATTGATAGAATAGAATTAATAGAAGTGATTACTGACTGACACATCCACCAAGTAAAAGCACTGCCTTGAAATGTGTTGTGTGTGAGAGGATAAAGTACACGGTCGGCTACTTTTCTAAAGGCCCCCATCCACGGTGCGATCTGGTCGTACGACCATCGGACAGATCTGGTTGGATCCAACCAGATTGGATCGTGAGTGGGGTGATTTTGGTCTGTCCGACCGACTGACAGCTGGTCGGATGGCGACCAAGCAGTGTTTGGTTTTTAGATCCGACAGATCATCCGGTTCAGACCGGATCGCACCGTGAGTGTGCTGATCGTGAGGCCAGCCGTCAGTTTCGCCACTGACAGCGTCGCGAGAGGACTACCAAGATGAATTGTTTCTCTAATGAGAAGCACTTTAGGACAGAATTCATCCAATTATATAGAAACTGAATGTTTGTGGGAAATAAAAAGCAAAGAGTAAATGGATAAATTTAAGAAAAATGCAACTTATGAGTATATAGGTGTCCTGGGGCCAGATCCAGCAAACACATACGCCGGTGTATGTCAGTGTAAGTCTGAGATACTCCTCTTTCGAAAACTTTCTTGGATCAGGAGCTACATCTGCGCCAAATCGATGACGTCACAACGCCACAGACTTTTACCCTCGGTGCAGTCTGCGCCAACCTCCCTGGCTGACCAGCAAGCGTCTTACTCTTTCCTGACGTCACAGGGCAGATTATGGCCGGTAGATTTACACCACCTCGATGAGGAGGCTGTAGAGAGGTGTATCTCATATAATATAAATAAAATGTCATTTATTATCTCTAATAGACGTTACCACCGAAGGTAACCGATTGAAATATAAGCTAGTTGGTAATCGAAGCGAGCGTGTTTTAAAAATGTTTAGGAGATACAAGCCTGGTGGGAGGCCGCCTCGCCGTGTAGGGACTGCTTCGGTGTTTTTGTTGTTTAGTTCGTTATTGGCGCACCATTTTAGACACAAGCGGATTCCTGTGAGCAGAATTGTTGTGGACAGCAGGCGAGCCTGGCATCCCGTGCTAAGATTATGTTGTTGCACTATATGTAAATTTGGACGTTTTTGAGAATGTAAACTTTTGTTCTGATGCCTGCCCATCATTGACTTGCACTATGGTTACGTCACTCAGGACGCTTGAACCCTCATGCACCTGAATGGTAGTTAGGTCACGTTTGCTAGCTTTATGGTACAGTCCCCGAACGGAAGGAACTGCTCGCCAACCGTCGGAGGAATGTTCCATTTTGGAATACCTTTGGAACTCACCTGTCAGGCTTTGACTGAAATGAACTACCGCACTGTATTGTATGCTTATTGTACTTCACATCTGTAAAGGTTTCCAGCGTGCGCTCGAGCCTTGGTAACCCACACGGCGCTATGAAATATGAGGTGTCCTCAAAATTCTAAGCCCTAATAGGTTAGGTTAGGTATACGTTTGTGTTAAGGTCAGTCAAGGTTAGGTTGACTTTGTGTAAGGTTAGGTTAGGTTTAGGATACTTTTGGTTGAAGTAGTTAGGTTAGGTATACTTTTGTTAAGTTTAAGGTTAGGTTCAGGTTAGGTATACTTGTGTTTAAGGTTAGTTAGGTTAGGTTAGGTATACTTTTTGTGGTTACGGTTAGGTTAGGTTAGGTATACTTTGTGGTTATACTTAGGTTAGGTTAGGTATACTTTGTGGTTAAGGTTAGGTTTAGGTTAGGTATACTTTGTGGTTAGGTTAGGTTAGTTGGTAGTATACTTTGTGGTTAAGGTTAGTTAGGTTAGGTTAGGTATACTTTGGTGGTTAAGGTTAGGTATACTTTGTGGTTAAGGTTAGCTTAGGTTAGGTTAGGTTATACTTTTGTGGTTAGGTTAGGTTAGGTTAGGTTAGGTATACTTTGTGGTTAAGGTTAGCTTGTTAGGTTAGGTATACTTTGTGGTTAAGGTTAGGTTAGGTTAGGTTAGGTATACTTTGTGGTTAAGGTTAGCTTAGGTTAGGTTAGGTATACTTTGTGGTTAAGGTTAGGTTAGGTTAGATTTTTACATATAGTGACATTGATGATTTTTTTGGGAGCCATTAATCACTTATATTTGCTTCCCCCACCCAAAAACCCCGTATTCCCGCCAGTTCCCCAGGCTTGTTGGCTATAGGGGGAAGAAAAAAAAGATAGGGGTGAAGGACTTCTTCCAAAGTTTTACCTCCATTTTTTTTACGTCGGCGAGAGTTCCTATTACGCGACAGTTACAAGTTTATTTATTAACATAACAGTACCCAATCTATATATTTAAACAGCTTTTACCCGTGTTTGTGAATTCAGGGACCGAATATCGGGGGTTAGTTTAGTGATTGGGGGAGTCTGGGGTTTTGACATGTTACGTAACCAATGTCCATGTATCGTATTGAAGTGTAGTTTTAAATTATTTTGGGACAAGCGAAAAACTTGTCCAATAACGAAATACCTTTTATTCTTTCATTTGCACCTATTACAAGTGGAACTCGCCGAAAACTTTTATGTCGCAAGACTTCTCGGTTGGGTGTTTCAGTTATAATGGACGATAACTGCGCGGTCCACTACCGCCATTACCACATGCGTTTTCTATATTATTTTTTGTTTAGTATACTGTACAGTATTAATGCACTTCCGCGTAACCTTTAAAACTTATGGTATTATTCTAGTGTTTTGCCCATACTCCCCCCTCTCCCCCAAACAAGCTTGGGACCTGGGGGAATGCAGGATATATGGCTGGGGTACAAAATATGCGTCGCAACCACATACTTTTTGAGTTATGGAAATTAAAAAATTCTCTAGATTTAGGGAAAATTCATTGGATTTCTTCTGAGTCCAGAGACGTGTGAACCTGACGATCCTCACAGAATGATGACTGAAGTGTTGAGACCCCCCAACCCCCCCAACCCCCCCGCTAGGAGAGTTAGGTTAGGTTAGATTTGGTTAGGTTAGGTTTGGTTAGGTTAGGTTAGGTTAGTTAGGTTATCGGTGGGTCAAGCCCCCCGCTAGGTTAGGTTAATTTTGGTTAGGCAAATTTCTCTAGATATAAGGAAATTACCCTAGATCTAGGGAATTTTAACCCCCTACACAACTCTTAAATTACGTGTTTCCGACGCATAATTTGTTCCCACCCGAAAACCCCGCATTCCCACAGGTGCCCAAACTTTGTTTGGGGGAAGTGGGAGAGTTGGGCAAACATTAGAATTTTACCAAACTTATATACATATTGTAGAAATGATATAGTTGTCCTAGACTAATACTCATACAGACACAACCTCCCTTCCAGAGGCCCCCCAACCATATAGGAGGTTTGGTTAGGGTATTATTGATTAGGGTAGGTTATATTTGGTTAGGTTAGTGTTAGATCTGGTTAGATTTGGTTAGTTTAGGTTAGGTTAGGTTAGTTTATCGGTGGGTCAGCCCCCCGCTAGGCTAGGTTAATTTGGTTGGGCAAATTTCTCTAGATATAAGGAAATTACTTTAGATCTAGGAGTTTGTCTCCTCTACACAATTCTTAAATTACGTGTCTCCGACGCATTATTTGCTCCCCACCCGAAAACCCCGCATTCCCACAGGTGCCCAAACTTGCTTGGGGGCTAGTGGGAGTATGGGCAAACACTAGAAATTTACCGGAAAAACTAGTCAGTGTCTCAGAAAATGACCGCGCAGTCCTCGTCAATTTTTACCAAAAGCACTAATTTTAGGCAAGGAAAATCTAGTCAGTGTTTCAGAAAATGACTGCGCAGTCCTCGTTCATTTTTATCAAAAGCACTAATTTTACCCAAAAAAAAAATAGTCAGTGTCTCAGAAAATGACCGTGCAGTCCTCGTCCATTTTTACCAAAAGCACTAATTTTAGGCAAGGAAAATCTAGTCAGTGTTTCAGAAAATGACCGCGCAGTCCTCGTTCATTTTTACCGGTATCTTTCCCTTAATATCCTACTAACCTAACCATTACCTTCGGCGAGAGTTCCCGGATTGTGTCAGGACGAGAATTTCGGTAGACGAGAGTACCAGGTACCGTTCTCATTATCCCTGAATGATACGATTAGGTCACTCAGAATGTCTGCCTCTTAACGCCCTTGAATTATATAATTATATGGTCAACTATGATGTCTGCCCCTTTTTGTCCCTGAATTATTAGGTTAATCAGGATGGCTGGCCCATTATTGCCCTAGAAATATTTATTAAAAGTCAATCAGGATGTCTGCGCCTTAACTTATTGCCTCCAAATTGTTTATTTCTGGTCAATCTGTACTGTCAATGGTACTCCTTAGTGGGGTGCCGTTGATTCGGGCCGCCTATAGCAGCATGCATACCCAGCAGACAGGGCAGTTTAACGGTCGTTTTCAGAGACACACAATTATTTTTTCTTGGCCTACAATAGGGGCTTGTTCTAATGGAGATAGTTTTATTTTGTGCAAACCCATAAAAAAAAAAAAACAAAATGTTATACTTACTTGTAGTTAGGTTAAGGTTTATTAAACCTATAAGGTTAGGTAGGTTTCATTAAAACCTATAAGGTTAGGTTAGGTTTCATTAAACCTTTAAGGTTAGGTTAGGTTTCATTAAACTATAAGGTTAGGTTAGGTTTTCAATTAAAACCTATAAGGTTAGGTTAGGTTTCATTAAAACCTATAAGGTTAGGTTAAGTTTATTTTTTTTCATATTTTTTTTTTTTTTTTTTTTTGCGCAAAATAAAACTATCTCCGTTAGAACAAGCACCTATTGTAGGCCAAGAAAAAATAGTCGGTGTCTCTGTAAACGCCCGCGAAACTCGTCCAGTATGCATTTAATATAGGCGGCCTGATTCAACTGGCGCCCCAATCAACTGTATCCCCTTAGTGTAGGGGAAGCACACTCTGTTCACAACCGAGAAGTCCCGGGTTCGATCCCCGGGTGGAGCGGAAAACAGTTGGCTGTTTCCTTAAAACCCGAGCCCCTGTCCACCCAGCAGTGAATGGGTACCGGGTGTTAGCCGGGGTTTGTAACCCGCCTCCCGGGGTGCTGGCTTCGGTCCAACACTATAAGCACTAGCAGACAGCTGTCTACTCGGGGTAGTCTGCGAGAGAGCTGTCTGGTTACAGCAGAGATCCATCTCAGCTGCGTCAATAACTGACGAAATTCTTCAATCATCATCATCAAACCCTTCCTTATCGCTTTAAACATGATACATCGATTTGTTGTGTCAACCCAGATGCCAGCTGAGTAATCAGCTGATTAATGTTTGTAAACATTATTTATCTCGTGACAGCCTTGTGATTGGTCTGATAGATCTGAATAGATAATATAAACACTGCTGTGATTCGCTATTAGCGAGGATGACGTCAATGTATTAGCCAGCCAATCAGCTGTCTCTGTGGAGATACTCCGAGATACTCTTCCTTGCGCCCGGTGTAAGTCCATCTCGGCAGATTATTCAAACAGACTCGGCGCAAGAGGGGGGGGGGTTGCGCCGGAGTAGTTTTACACCATACTTACACCGTTTGACTTACACTTTTTTCTGGATCTGGCCCCAATAAGAAAAATTTCCCACTTGTGAGCTGTAAGGTGTCCTTCTACAAAATGGAAATTTGTTTGGCGCAGCCCCTTTTGGGCATTCGGCTGTTTTCGTGAAGAATGGAGAGAAAAGAGAGCATTGAGTTTTTTGAAATATGACAAACACAATTGGATATCTGTTTGACCTTAAAATGGTGCCCTTTTCCTTTTTTGGGTAACAACGTGGAACACAAAGATCCCGCTTTTCTGTATGGGGGATAGCAGGCTGAGAAAGCATTGGTTCAGACAAATTTGGGCCCTCCGAGATCTTTTAAACCTGGAGATCCAAATGTACTGAGCCACTTGTTGACGGGAAAGAAAATAATATTCCCCCCCTTGCACATAAAACTAGGTCTCATAAAACAATTTGTAAAAGCATGTCAACGATGGCGACTGTTTGAATACATACTTGGCTTTTCCTGGACGGAAATTGAAAAAAAAAAGGGCCCCCGTGTTTTTGATGGCCCACAAATTCGAAGCTCACAAAGAGAACATTTCAACGGTATAGTCAGACCTAAAAAGAATGCTTGGCTATCTTTCAAAGACGTCGTCAAGAACTTTTTTGGGAAATACAGTGCAAGAAATTTACACAGAAATTGTTCAGAAATATTGGAGAGTAAAAAGCGTTTGGGTTGAACATGAGTTTTAAAAGTAATTTTTTGATGGCCATCTTGCCAATTTCCGGAAAATCTTGGTGCTCTAGCGCGAGAAAGGTAAACTTTTCCCCAAGATTTGAATTTTAGAAGAACGTACCAGGGAGAGGGATGTGCAATGTGGTGACTATTTTTGGAGCATAAACGCGATAGTCCTCAGTTGAAAAATCCAGACAAAGCTAAAAACGTAAATTTTTCCCTTAACCTGACACAATTTACCCTTATCCTTTCTAAAAACTGAAATTTTAAAAAAAACTTTCTTTTCATGCCATTTCTTTCATTTTCTTTGTAGTTAACTTTTGAATTTTTATAAAATAAGACTGTTACTGATATACAGTTTTTTCTTTTTTTTAAGAAAACGAAAATCCTACAGTTAAAAAAACTTGACGTGATAAAAAAAAATGAGATCATTTTTGGATTAGCCCCCAAAAAAATTACTTAATAAAAAGTGTCAGCCCTAACTAAAAAAAATTTTTTCCCAGGTTTTTGATGCGATGTATCTGTACAGGGGGTAGGTTTTGAAATTTATGGAAAATAAGGTAAAAAACAGAAATTCGTGCTCATGAATTTATGTCTTTTTGCTTATATAGATTATTTTTAAAGTCTCCCAAAGACTTATGTTAAAGAGAGAGGGAGAGAGAAGAGGAGGAGAGAGAGGAGAGAGAAGAGAGAGAGAAAAGAGAGGAGGAGAGAGAGGAGAAAGAGAGAGAGAAGGAGAAAAGGAGAGAGAGAGAAGAAAGAAAGAGAGAGAGAGAGAGAGAAGAGCGAGAGAGAGAGAGTCAGAGAGAGAGAGAAGGAGGAGGCATAATGATTGCAACCATAACAGTAATAATAATGAAATAGTAATGTAGTCATTAATCATCGCGTTAAGGTGTTCTGAAAAAAAAAAAATTTCCTTTAATTTTCCCTGAAATGATTCATTATGATATTTTTGCTTTTGATGTACTAGCTGGGTTTACTGTAGTGGTATAGAAGGTCGCCACTCTTGATTTTTTTTGTCATTTGTTCATTTATAGCCCTACTATATGCACAATGAAGACAAAACATAACAAGACTCTCCGATACCCCCTTCAACGTCCGAAATCATGGATGTGCAATGTAATTTTAACGCCCCCACAGGTTTAAAGGGGAAAAGAAACCTGCCTGGCGACTTACTGTTATCTATGGTAGCAATGTAACTTTTAACGCCCCCACACGGCTGTACAGGGAAAAAAAACCCTTGTCCGGGCGACTTTATGTTTCTAGGTAGCAATGTAAAATTAACCCCCCACCACAGGCTTTTACGGGAAAAAAAACCCTTGCCCTGGGATTTTATTTTATCTAGGTAGCAATGTAAGTATTACGCCCCCACACGGTTTTGACAGGGAAAAGAAACCTTGTCCTGGCGATTTTACTGTTTTTAACGGTAGCAATGTAACTTTTAAACGCCACCACACGGCTGAAAGGGGAAAAAAAACCGCCCTGGCGACTTTACTTTTATCCGGTAGCAAGTAATATTAACGCCACCACACGGTGTCAGGAAAAAAAAAAACCTTGTCCTGGCGACTTTACTGTTATCACGGTAGCAATGTAAATATTAACGCCACCACACGGCTGTAAGGGGAAAAGAAAACCTTGTCCTGGCGACTTTTGTTTTTACGGTAGAAGTAACTTTTAACCCCACCACACGGCTGTACGGGGGAAAAGAAACCTTGCCCGGGCGACTTTATGTTGTCTACGGTACCCAATGAACTATTATAAGGGCCCCCCCACAGGCTGTACAGGGAAAAGAAACCTTGTCCTGGCGACTTTACTTTTGTCTAGGTAGCAATAAACTTTTTAACGCCACCAACGGCTTTACGGGGAAAAAAAAACCCTTTGTCTGGCATTTGTGTTTTTCCGGTAGCAATTAAATTAAGCCCCAACGGCTTCCCCAGGGAAAAGAAACCTTGTCCTGGCGACTTTATGTTGTCACGGTACAAGTAACATTAACCCCACCAACGTTGTACAGGGAAAAGAAACCTTGTCTGGGACTTTACTTTTGTTTACGGAGAAAGTCACAATTTTAGAATTTATAAGAAATAAGACCCCAAATTTGAAAATTATTACACTTTCCTATCTCGTCCTTCAAGTGTTTCCAGTGCTGTCAGGCTGGGCCCAAAACCAGTTTTAAATTGTTGAAAATCGGTTTTGATCCTCAATTTCGTGCAATTCCATCAGCTGAGGGGATCTATCAGATATTGAAGCCCAAATAATAATAAATAGTAAATCCATGCAACACAGTAGGGCTACCACCCCCCACCCCGGCCACAAAAACCAATAGCTAAATGACTGTGTGACAACAGCGGCAGAGGGCAGCCCTACCAGTTGCCACAAGGAATTTGTTATTTGTTGAAATGTGCAAATATAAAGCCCCGTCCCCATCTCCGTGACTGCTGGGCGACCGGTCATTACTTGCGGGTTTCCCCAGTCGGTGCCGATGCAGCCGTTTTTTGGGGGGCGAAATTTAAAAATCGGCGGGGTTTGGCTCGGGTTCCCCAGTTAGGCGACAGTCGGCGACATTTTCGCGATTGTCAAAATAGTCGGGACAGTCACGAAAAAAACAAATTTTAACCGCCAAAATTGGGTTGCCGCCATACAAAGACAGCGCAGCACGACGGAAAAACCACGGTTGCGTCATGCTGCGTTTTTTTCCCCAGCCGTGTGCGACTGGCCGTTTGTAGATGGGGGCAGCGCTTGGCCCATCCCCCACACCACTTTTAAAAAGGGCTGGATTCAGCAAACCATTTACGAGGTAAAACTTGGTAAATTTCCCCGTACCCCCGCGAATGCAAAACCCCATTCAGCAAACCTTACGATATTTAAATATCCCGGAACCTTTCGAGTGCTCCCTGTATCTAGTAGCGGCCCTTTCCAGCAGATTTACCAGATATTTTAGCGGGAAGGAACACGGTCTCCCCCCCCCTCTCCCCCCCCCCCCCCCCCCCCCCCCCCACCCCCCCCCCCCCCCCCCCCCCCTCCCCCCCCTTTCCCCCCCCCCCCCTTCCCTCCCCCCCTTTCTCTCCCTCCTTTTTCCTCCCCCTTTCCCCCTTTTCCCATACTCTATGAGGTATAGATTTGGCGAATATATGTGTGTGCTACAAAAAATCTACACACACACACACACACACACACACACAAACACCCTAGCCAGATGGATATATCGGAATATTTTCATCGTGCGGGGGATGAAGAGGGGAGAAGGGAGAGAAGGGGGAAGAAATAGAGAAAAAGAAAGAAAGGGAGGAGAGGAGAGAGAGAGAGAGAGGAGAGAGGGGAGAGAGGAGAGAAGAGAGAGGGAGGGGAGAGAGAGAGAGAAGGAGAGAGGAGAGGAAGAGAAGAGGAGAAGAGAGAGAGAGAGAGAATTTGGGATTAATATAGGGGAAAAAGTAAGGAAAAGGTGATAAAGGAAAAATTTTCCCCCACCACATCCCCTCCAGAGAAGAAAGGAGAGAGAGAGAGGGGAGAGAGGAGAGAGAGAGGAAAAAGGGGAGAAGGGGAGGGGAGAGAGAAGAGAATAAGAGAGAGGAGAAAAGGGGAAAAGAGAAGGGAAAGGGGGAAGGGGGGAGGGAGAGAGAGAGGGAGGAGAGAGAGAGACAGAGAGGGAAGAGAGAGAGAGAGAGAAGAAAGGAGAAGGGGGAAGAGAGAGAGAGAAGAGGGGAGAGAGAGAAATGGAGAAAGGAGGGGGAGAAAGGAAAGCAGTGTAACCCAAACGGAAGGTGGAAGGACGGGGCGTTTGGGAAAAGACCCCGGGCCGGGAAGGGCCCGAGAAAAAGAGTTAAAACGGGAAAAATTTTTAACCCGAGCTCAGAAAAAGAACAAAAAAGGGAGGGAAAGGGAACCCCCAGGAAAACGAAGGAGAAGCGAAAGGTTGGGAGGGGACCCCGGGAGGACCAGCAGCGAGGAACCCCCCCCCCCCCGCCACAAAAAGAAGGAAAGCCCCGGGCCCCCCCCTTTTTTTCCCCCCCCCCCCCTTTTTTTTTTTTTTTTTCCCCCCCCCGATGAGGAAAAGTTAGAAAGAGTTTTTTTGGGGGGGAAAATAGAAAGAAAAACAAGGAAAGCAAGAAAACGCCACTATTTTGCAAATTTCCCGAAAAAAAAGGGAGGGCGGGGAAAAACGCCATTTTTAGGGGGGCCCCTTGGTTTTTTTTAGGGACGGAGATAAAAAAGAAAAAATTTTTGAAGCAAAAGTGACAAACGATAAAAAAGGGGGGAAAATGACCCAAAAGGGAAACACGGGCCCAAGGGGGGAAATGGGAACGGGGGAGGCGAAGAGGGGAGGGGAAAAGGGGTTTTTGGGGAAAGGGGAGGAAGAGGGGCATTTGGGGAAACGGGGGCCTTTGGTTAAGACGGGGGATTGGTTTGAAGACGGCGGGTTTGGCTAAGCGGCGGCATTTGGCTTAAACGGCGACATTTTGAAGAGCGGCATTTCTTGAAGACGGCGGCATTTGGGTTTAAAAAAGGACGGCGACATTTGGCTTGAAGGGGCGGGAAATTGGGGAAAGAGGTGGTTTGGGCTTGAAGCGGCACATTTCTTAACGGGCCCTTTCTGGGGGCCCATTCTTAAAGGGAGATTTGGCTTGGCCCCTTTCTTCCCCCATTTTCTTCCCCCTTTCTTAAACGGGGCCCCCTTTCTTTAAGAGGGGATTTTGGTTAAACGGGGGATTTGGCTGAAACGGCGGATTTGGTAAGCGCGGCCCCTTTGGCTGAAGCGCGGGGAATTTTCTTGGGGGAAAAGGGCGGCCATTTGGCTTAAGAGGCGGTTTGGTTGAAAAGGAAAATTTTTGGGGAAAACCGGATTTTGGTTTTTTGGCGGGGCTTTTCTTGAAACGACGACATTTGTTGGGACGGCGGCCCTTTGGGTTGAAGACGGGGCATTTTGGTTGAAAAGGCGCATTTTGGGTTGAAGACGGCGCATTTGGTTGAAGACGGGGGCATTGGGTTGAAAAACGGCGGCATTTGGCTTGAAGACGGGAATTTGGTTTTAAACGGCGAAAATTTTGGGTTGAAAACGGGGCATTTGGGTTGAAGACGGCGACATTTTGGGTTTAGACGGGGGCATTGGCTTTAAACGGGGAAAATTTGGGTTAGGACGGCGACTTTGGCTTTAAAACGGGGGTTTGGTTGAAGACGGGGCATTTGGTTTAAGACGGGGGGCATTTGGTTGAGGCGGCGACATTTTGGGTTTAAGACGGCGGCATTTGCTTTAAGGGCGGGGCATTTGGCTTTAAGACGGCGGCATTGGCTTGAAAGACGGGGCATTTTGGGTTGAAAACGGGCTTTGGCCTGAAGACGGCGCATTTTGGCTTGAAGCGGCGCATTTGGCTTGAAGACGGCGGCATTTGGCTGAAGACGGCGCTTTGGCTTTAAGACGCGGCATTTTGGGTTTAAGACGGGACATTTGGGTTGAAAACGGGGGCATTTGGCTTGAAGACGGCGAAATTTTTGGGTTTAAGACGGCGGGCATTTTGGGTTGAAACGGCGGCATTTGGTTTTAAGCGGGCATTGGGTTGAGACGGCGGGTTTTGGGTTTAAAGACGGGACATTTTTGGCTTTAGGGCGGCGGCATTTTGGGTTAAGGGCGGCGCATTTTGGGTTTAAGACGGCGGCATTTTGGGTTGAAGACGGCGGCATTTGGGGAAGACCGCATTTGGCTTGGACGGGGGCATTGGCTTTAAGACGGCGACATTTGGCTTGAGACGGCGCATTTGGGTTTAAGACGGGGGCATTGGCTTTAAAACGCGGCATTTGGGTTGAAGACGGCGGATTTGGCTTGAGGACCGGGGACATTGGGTTTAAGACGGGGGCATTTGGGTTGAAGACGGCGCATTTGGGGTTTAAGACGGGGGATTTGGCTTTAAAGGGGGGGGGCGACATTCGGGCTTGAAGACGCGGCATTTTGGGTGAAGACGGCGGCATTTTGGCTTGAAGACGGCGGGATTTGGCTTGGGAAAACGGCGGCATTGGCTTGAAGACGGCGGCATTTGGCTTGAAGACGGCGGCATTTGGCTTGAAGACGGCGGCATTTGGCTTGAAGACGGCGGCATTTGGCTTGAAGACGGCGGCATTTGGCTTGAAGACGGCGGCATTTGGCTTGAAGGGCGCTAGATCGTGACGCCAGTGCAAGACACCTATAGACACAGAATAAGTCCCTCCTATCAACACCCTCCTCGCCTATACGTCCCTGCGGCCCAACAATAATAATGATAATTATAGTATATACATATAAATTTCCCGCATAGACTTATATATTTTAACAAATATAGTTTCTGAATTTTTATTCCTTAGTATTATTATTATTATTATTATTATTATTATTATTATTATTATTATTATTATTATTATTATTATTATTATTATTATTATTATTATCAATTATTATTATTATATTATTATTATTATTTTTATTATTATTATTATTATTATTATTATTATTATTATTATTATTATTATTATTATTATTATTTTTATTATTATTATTATTATTATCATTATTATTTATTTATTCATTATTATTATTATTATTATTATTATTTTTTATTATTATTATTAGTATTATTATTATTATTTTTATTTATTATTTTTATTTTTATTTCATTATTATTTTATCATTATTATTATTATTATTTTATTATTATTATTATTATTGATTTTTATTTTATTATTATTATTATTATTATTATTATTTTTATTATTATTATTTTTATTATAATTTTTATTTATTTTTATTTTACTTATATTATTGTTATTATTTGATATTATTATTATTATTTATTATATTATTATCATTATTATTATGATATTTTATTATCATTATTATTATTATATTATTATCTTATTATTATTATTATTATTTTATTGTTTATTATTATTTTATTTATATTATTATTATTTATTGTATTGTTATAATCATTATATATTACATTAGTTTATTATTATTGTATATTAGAGTATGATTATTATATTATATTAATTATTATTATTTATTATTATTATTATTATTTTATTTATTTTATTTTTATTATAATGTTTATTTTTTTTTTTTTATTATTATTATTGTATTATTGTGATGTATTATTATTATATTATTAGTATTATTATCATCATTCTTATTATTATTATATTATCATATTATATTATTATCATTATTATATTATTATTATATTCAGCATTATTATTATATTATTATTATTATTATTATTATTATATTATATTATTTTTATTATAATAATAATAATAATAATATTGTTATTATTAATTATTATTATTATCTATATATTTATTCAGTTTCTATTGAACCATTTCATCATTTCTATTATTAGATTATACAGGTTTGGTCTTGCATGAGAGAGAGAGAGAGAGAGAGAGAGAGAGAGAGAGAGAGAGAGAGAGAGAGAGAGAGAGAGAGAGAGAGAAAGAGAAAGGCGCGTGGGTGAGAGAAACCGCTATCCTTGAGAGAGAGAGAGAGAGAGAGAGAGAGAGAGAGAGAGAGGAGAGAGAGAGAGAGAGAGAGAGAGAGAGAGAGAGAGAGAGAGAGAGAGAGCGAGAGTGAGAGAGAGAGAGAGACGAGAGATGAGAGGAGAGAGACGAGAGAGTAGAAGAGGAACGAGAGAGAGGGAGGAGAGAGAGAGAAAGAGAGAGAGAGAGGAGAGAGATGAGAGGAGAGAGGATTGGAGAGAGATGAGATGAGAGACGGAAGAGTAGAGAGAGAGAAGAGACGAGGAGAGAGGAGAGACTGAGAGAGAGAATGCCCTATCTTACCCTTATTGAAGCCTTTATACGCTAGTACACGCTGATTTAAGGTAGTTTATACATGAATACACTATTTAACTATACCTAGAATGTTTGATATATAGTAAATAGCCCTTAGTTATGCATGTATTATGAAAATGTTTAAGCTATACACGCCTTACGCAAAAATACCTCCCCTCCCTCCTCCCTCCCTCCCCCAGCTCCCTCAACCCCCGAATATAAAAACATCGATTTAACAAACACTCGAACAACGCTGACACAGTGTAGATTATACAGTCTGATATAAAACTACTGTGTATCATCTTCAGGGGCACAGGCCACAGCAGTAGTGAGGCTGTCATCATCATAATATGGCGCCTGGGCGACATTAGTGAGGTGGCGACTTTACTGTTATCTACCAGACGCTTAAATAAAACAAAAATTGATCCACAAACCACCCAAAATAGCTATAAGTACAAACACAACATAAACCAGGTTCATTATCAACACAAAATATCGATATAAAAAACCGTTAAAAACAACAAATATCAAAAATAATAAAATCAATTCCTAAAAAGAATGACAGCTTTTTAGAAATAAAAAAATAGAAAATTCGAAAAAGCTAAAATAATAAATAAAACCAAAATTCATCCACAAACACCAAATAAAACCAAAAAAATAAACCATGAATTTATCAACACAAAAATATCGATATAAAAAACATAAAAAAACCATATATAAAAATAGTTAAAATAATATACTAAAAGAACGACTCGGATGTCAACAAACAATACCCAAAGTCAAGATGGCGGCCGCCTGGAGGAGGGGAAGAGAATCTATCCTCCATATTATATCCCTTTTTTCTCTCCCAGCAGAACGCGTGTTACCTCCAAGGCAGAGAAGAACAAGTACAACACACGGCTGCTACAACCAAGAACAACTATAACGCCAAACAACCCTGGAAACTGCTGCTACAAATGAAGGTACACGGAACTAGAACCACTCGTCGGAACGTGCCTAGTCTGTGTTGCTTTTTTTGGCGACAGTTCCAGTTCTTGATCTGATGCATCTATACATTTAATGACCAGCTTGTACCCGGTGTTTGTGTATGCGGCGGATCAAACACCGGTGTCGCATTACATAGGTGCGCTGCCAGTCAGTTCGTACGACTTAGGTTTTTACAAAAGTTGTTTCGTACACCAAAGTTTGTTGGTAATAATGGACGAGAGTTTCGCGGGTCGTTTTTCAGAGACACAACATTTTTAGGCCTTACAATAGGGGTTGTTCTAATGGGGCTAAAAAAAAAAAAAAAAAAAAAAAAAAAAAAAAAAAACCTAACCTAACTTTAACCACAAAATATATATTATTATTTTTTTTTATTATTAATTTTTTTTTGGGTTTGCGCAAAATATAACAAGCAGCATTAGAACAAGCACCTATTGTAGGCCAAGAAAAAATAGTCGGTGTCTCTGAAAACGACCGCGAAACTCTCCTCCATTATTACCAAGTTGTTTCGTAGTCTATATGAAAACAGTCGTTTCGTACACTCAGCTCAGAGTTGAACTTGACTACTAGAGTTACGAAACGACACCAGGTATGTACGAAAAAACTCAAAATCAGTGTACGAAACAACTAACACAACCTGGGTACGAAACAACTTGTGTACGAAACTCCCTGTAACCAATAGGTAACGCCTTGCCTCACCCAGCTGCTACTACTACTACTACTACTACTACTACTACTACTACTACTACTGCTACTACTACTACTACTACTACTACTTACTACTTACTACTACTACTACTACTACTACTACTGGTACTACTACTACTTACTACTACTACTACTACTACTACTACTACTGCTACTATTACTAACTACACTACTACTATACTATTACTATTAACTACTTTATACTACTACTTATACTATACTACTATACTACTATAATACTACCTATCCTACTTATACTACTACTACTACTACTATATACTACTACTACTATTACTACTACTACTACTACTCACTACTATTACTATACTACTTACTACATATACTATTAACTACTAATTACTACTATTACTACTAACTACTACTACTACTACTACTATACTACTAATACTACTATTACTATTACTACTACTAATACTACTTACTACTATTACTACTCTTACCTATACTACTACTACTACTACTACTACTATCTATTACTATTACTACTACTACTACTATTACTATTACTACTATTATACTACTACTTATACTACTACTATTCTACTATTATACTACTACTACTATTACTACTATAATACTACTACTACTATTACTATACTACTATTACTACTATTATACTATACTACTACTACTACTACTACTATACTACTAATTATTACTTACTATTACTATTACTACTAATACTATACTAGTACTATACTATTACTATACTACTACTACTACTACTAATAATACTACTATACTATACACTACTAGTACTACTACTACTACTATTACTATTACTACTACTACTACTATTACTATTACTTACACTTTTTTTTTTTTTTTTAAACTTAGTTACTACTACTATACTAATATGAATATACACTACTACTACTACTACTACTACTACTACTCATACTACTACTATACTACTACGAATACTACTACTACTACGACTACTCTCTATTACTACTACTAACTACTACACTACTACTACTACTAATACTACTACTACTACTACTACTACTATACTACTACTACTTACTATTAACTATTACTACTACTATACTACTACTACTACTACTACTACTACTACTACTACTATTACCAGAGCTGGGCCCACTAAATGCATGGAATGCACTGTAAACATTGCCTGGCAGTGAAACCCTGGTCACTGTAACATTGCCTTGCAGTGAAACCCTGGTTCACTGTAACATTGCCTTGCAGTGGCAACCCTGGTTCACTGTAAAACAATTGCTGGAACAGTGACAACCCTGGTTCACTGTACAACATTGCCTTGGCCAGTGAAACCCTGGTTCACTGTAACATTGCCTTGACAGTGAAAACCCTGGTTCACTGTACATTGCCTTGCAGAGTGACAACGCTGGTTCACTGTAACATGCCTTGGCACAGTGACAACCCTGGTTCACTGTAACATGCCTTGACAGGACAACCCTGGTTCACTGTAACATTGCCTTGGCAAGTGCAACCCTGGTTCACTGTAACATTTGCCTTAGCAGTGACACCCTGGTTCACGTAACATGCCTTTGCAGTGAGAACCTGGTTCACTGTAACATTGCCGTGCACAGTGACAACCCTGGTTCCACTGTAACATGGCCTTGGCAGTGAAAACCATGGTTCACGTAACATTGCCTTGACAGTGACAACCTGGTCACTGTAACATGCCTTGACAGTGACAAACCCTGGTTACTGTACATTGCCTTGACAGTGACAACCTGGTTTTGAGGTAAAAAAAGGGTGTGTTTTTGGGGTAAATTGGGTTGGTATGTGTGTGTGTGTGTGTGTGTGTGTGTGTGTGTGTGGTGGTGGTGTGGTTTGTTTGGTGTGGTGTGTGTGTGGGGTGTTTGTGGTGTCGTGTGTGTTTGTGTGTGTGTGTGTGTGTGTGTTTGTTGGCGTGTGTTGTGTGAGTTGTGTTGTGTGTGTGTGGTGTGTGTGTGTGTGTGTGTGTTGTGTTTGGTGTGTGTGTGTCGTGTGTGTGTGTGGTGTGTAGTGTGTTGTGTGTGTGTGTATGTGTGTGTCGTGTGTGTGTGATGTGTGTGTGTGTTTGTTGGTGTGTGGTGTGTTGTGTGTGTGTGTGTGGGTGTGCTGTTGTTTGTGTGTGTGTGTGTGTGTGTGTGGTGTGTGTGTATATGTGTTGTTGGTGTGGTGTGTCTGTGTGTGTGTGTTTTTGTTGGTCGTGTGTGTGTGTGTTTGTATAAGGATCTTTTTGGAGGTAGTACTTATTATATGAGTGTACGTTATAGTATCTATATATTAATTACCCCCCCCCCCCCCAGGATTAGTACGCAGCCCGACTACCCCTGGCGGCCCGACAAATTGGACCTAGTGTATAACAGTCCAGTGAGCTGAGTTCAAAGGTCAATGTTTTACTGAACACCCTGAACAAGGTGACCCAAGGATGCCATACCCCAGACTCCACTCAGGATGACTACAGGTACCGTACGTGTGGGGTTCTGTGTGTGTGGGTGTGGGGGTGGGGGGGGTTGGGTAGAGAGGATTTTTGTGTGTTTTTGGGTGTGTTTGGGTTAGGTAAAGGGTGTTTGGAGTTGGATTGGGTGGTTTGGGTTGTATTGGTGTGTTTGGGTTGTATTTGGGTGGTTTGGGTTGTATTTGGGTGTGTTGGGGTGTATTTGGGTGTGTTGCGGTTATTGGGTGTGTTTTGGGTTTGTGTTTGGGTTGTGTTGGGGTTTGTTGGTGGTTTGGGTTGTGTTTGGGGTGTGTTGGGTGTGTTAGGGGGATTTGGGTTTGTTTGGCGTTGTGTTTGGGGTGTGTTTGGGTGTGTTTGGGGTGTGTTTGAGGTTTATTTGGGTGTGTTTCGGTGTATTTGGGTGTGTTTGGGGTGTATTTGGTGTGTTGGGTTGTATTTGGGTGTGTTTGGGTTGTATTTGGGTGTTGTTGGGGTGTATTTGGGTGTGTTTGGGTGTGGTTTGGGTTGTATTTGGGTGTGTTTGGGGTGTATTTGGGTGTGTTTGGGTGTATTTGGGTGTGTTTGGTGTGTATTTGGGTGTGTTTGGGGTGTATTTGGGTGTGTTTGGGGTGTATTTGGGGTGTGTTTGGGGTGTATTTGGGTGTGTTTGGGTGTATTTGGGTGTGTTTGGGTGTATTTGGGTGTGTTTGGGTGTATTTGGGTGTGTTTGGGTTGTATTTGGGTGTGTTTGGGTTGTATTTGGGTGTGTTTGGGTTGTATTTGGGTGTGTTTGGGTGTATTTGGGTGTGTTTGGGGTGTATTTGGGTGTGTTTGGGGTGTGTTTGGGTGTGTTTGGGGTGTGTTTGGGTGTGTTTTGGGTTGTGTTTGGGTGTATTTGGGTGTGTTGGGTTATTTGGGTGTGTTTGGGGTTGGTGTGTTGGGTGGTGTTTGGGTTATTTGGGTGTGTTGGGTTGTATTTGGGTGTTTTGTGGGTGTGTTTGGGTTTATTTGGGTGTGTTTGGGTGTTTGTGGGTTGTATTTGGGTGTTTTGGGTGTTTTGGTGTTTTGGGGTGTGTTTGGGTTGTATTTGGGTGTGTTTGGGTGTGTTTGGCGTGTATTTGGGTGTGTTTGGGGTGTGTTTGGGTGTGTTTGGGGTGTATTTGGGTGTGTTTGGGTGTATTTGGGGTTTGTTTGGGTGTATTTGGGTGTGTTTGGGTGTATTTGGGGTGTGTTTGGGTGTGTTTGGGGTGTGTTTGGGTGTATTTGGGTGTGTTTGGGTGTATTTGGGTGTGTTTGGGTGTATTTGGGTGTGTTTGGGTGTATTTGGTTGTGTTTGGGTGTGTTTGGGTTTGTGTTTGGGTGTGTTTGGGGTGTGTTTGGTTTGTGTTTGGGTGTGTTTGGGTTTGTGTTTGGGTGTGTTTGGTTTGTGTTTTGGGGTGTGTTTGGGTGTTTGGGTGTGTTTGGGTGTGTTTGGTTTGTGTTTGGGTGATCCCCCCCGTTCGGTGTGACCCCACCCCACCCTAGTACTTATATATGAGTGTACGTATGTATCTATATATTAATTACCCCCCCCCCCCCCCCCAGGATAGTGACGCAGCCCCGACTACCCTGGCGGCCGCAAATTGACCTAGTGTATAACAAGTCCAGTGAGCTGAGGTCAATGTTTACTGACACCCTGAACAAGGTGACCCAAGGATGCATACCCCAGACTCCACTCAGGATGATACAGGTACCGTACGTGTGTGGGTGTGTGTGTGTGTGTGGGGGTGGGGGGGGGTTTGGGTAGAGAGATTTTTGTGTGTTTTTGGGTGTGTTTGGGTTAGGTAAAGGGTGTGTGTGGGTGTGTTTGGGTTAGGTAAAGGGTGTGTTTGGGTTGTATTTGGGTGTGTTTGGGTTGTATTTGGGTGTGTTTGGGTTGTATTTGGGTGTGTTTGGGTTGTATTTGGGTGTGTTTGGGTGTATTTGGGTGTGTTTGGATTGTATTTGGGTGTGTTTGGGGTGTGTTTGGGGTATATTTGGGGTGTGTTTGGGTTGTATTTGGGTGTGTTTGGGGTGTGTTTGGGTGTGTTTGGGTGTGTTTGGGTGTATTTGGGTGTGTTTGGGTGTGTTTGGGTGTGTTTGGGGTGTATTTGGTTGTNTTATACATTTGTAGTGACTATAGCAATGTTTTGAGGCCGCAGAACGTAATTGCCCATTGTAATTTGGGTACCATTAGACATTTTGTCGTGACTATAAGCAATTGTTTTGAGGCCCAGAACCGTATTGCCATTTGTAATTTTTGGGTACGCATTAGACGATTTTGTAGTGACTATAAAGCAATGTTTTGAGCCCAGAACGTATTGCCATTGTAATTTGGGTACCATTAGACGATTTGTAGTGACTATAAGCATGTTTTGAGGCCCAACAGAAACGAATTGCCCAATTGTATTTGGTCCATTAGACGATTTGTAGTGACTATAAACATGTTTTTGAGGCCCAGAACCGTAATTCATTGTAATTTGGGTAACCATTAGACGTTTGGTAACAAAACAAGTTGGGGAACTATAAGCAACCCAGCAAACACAAAGACGGAGGGCCTCCGAGGCCTCCGTATGTCTTACCGGCGGCCCGACGGAAGTGTACGACGTAGGGCCGCTGGGATTTGCTCCAGAGGCTCACCGGCGGGCCGCGCCCAGCGGCCCCGTAGGGCCTATGACCAATTTGCCGCTGTTCTATTAACTGATTGAGGAATATTTACGGTTACACTTTCTAAGCATATTGCAGATACAGTAATGTTTTTTAGGAGGTGGTTGGCACAGACCCATTAGCCGCTAAAACTGATGGCCCGCGTACCGAGAGTCATGCTGAAGGGCGAGCGACACCTCGTTGACTGAAGAAGGGTACCATAAAAAGGGATATTTTTCGTGTATGAAAGCAGCGACGACGTCGTCAAAGACGGTGACCGGTGTCCTTTGTGCCGACCTACATTCGCTGCTCTTCGTATCCGAAAAATATCCCTTTTATGGGTACCCTTCCTGTCAACGAAAGGTCGTCGCTCAACCTTCTATCATGACTCTCGGTACGGGCCATGGACTGTTCAACACCCATAAAACATTACTAATTATGCAATAGCTCTAAGTACAACCAAATATTTTTGTCGTTACTCCAGTAATATGATGAAGAGAACACAAATCACTTTGGACTTCGTTTATTTTGTTTTTTACACAAAACAAAAATTCCGCATTGGATTTACATGGTGGAACAGCCTGAAAGAACGAGATGAATGAAATTGAGATTGTAATCGGATCCATTTCAACATTTAAATAATTTGGCATGCCATACAAAACATACAACTTATGAACTATAAATTAACCAGATATTTTTGGTCAACCTTTTCAAACACTCGAATTAGCAGGATTTCCTTCCCATTTTTACTCCTGTACCTATCCATTCCACCTTCATATACCACTCTGCTGTCATACCATCTGTCTTATAATTCATACGCCTTTCCTTTTTACATAAGGCAGATGCGCTAGGGTTCGACTCACTGTAAATAAATAAATTAAATAATTTAAATATATATAAATATATATAGATATATATAAATATATATAATAGAATAAATATATATATATATATTATATATTATATCTATATATATATTATATATTATTATATATATATATTTATATATATATATATATATGTTATATATATATGTAATATATATAGATAATATGTGTATATATATAATTATATATGTATATATATTATGATATATATATATATCTTATATATATATAATATAGTCACTTGCAAAAAAAAAATTAGGAACAAGAACGTCTTCATATTTTTTGCCCTTCTCAGTGATGTGTTAAACTTTCTTGGGTTTGTCGTATATCTGCATCTCACTGGGCTGGAGGTTATCCCACAGTGCTCCACATCGCTCAGGCTGCACTAAGATTGTTAGACGGGGAGAGGGTTCCATCTTTGCTCCTTGCCCTAAATTTTCCCCATCACCCCACCCTGCACACCATTTAATTTTCATTCTTCATCTTTTGGTTTCATGTCTGGCTCATATAAAAGGTATGAGACACTTTTAATTCAGTCAGTTTAGGCATCAAGTGAGTGGGCCAGCAACTGGTTAACTCCTGCCGCGACGGCGGCACGTCGATCGCAACGCGCACCAAGACAACCCTTGAAGCGAGTATATTCTTGTAGCGTCTTTGGCGACTTGCCCCGCTGGGTATGCCTCCACTGATTTGAGCGATCAGGGCTTAAGTGTTTGTTCTCCTGAAGCAACACCAGCCTGAGGAGTAGCTTTGCTCCACGCAACTGTTGTGCCTTTCTGCTCGTATCCTGGCATCTGCTCCTTTGGCCGCATCCTCCATTCACCTGTCATGGTTTTGTAGCTGAAGTCGGCGCCCACAACTGAAGCCGGCCGCCTGCTGAAGATGTTCAGAATCAAGTCTACAATATATAGTATGACTTCTACACTGATCATATTGAAAGCAGACGCACAACAAAATAGTTTTTAAGTACATGTAAGTGACATCACTGTCTGTATATGGCAACAGCCACATGTCTGTAATGAGGACAGCTAATGGAGTATGTACTGTATTACATATTTAGGGTAAATCTTTTTTAATCCAGACAAATTATTACTCCCCCAAGGTTTCAGGAACCAATAATGGCTATGGTTAATGGTAATATAATGTACTCCCTCATATTGTCAGTCAAAATGCATCCCGAGTCCCCACAAATTCATAAGACAGGTAAGGCGAGATACTGCTTGGTAACGTTTCTGGTATAATGTGATGTAACTAAATTTTCACACCAAAATGCATTCAGTTTTATCATTACATGTTTATAGTGATTAATTCATTAATGAGGAAGTTTGTAGAACCCATCTCTCTGTCAGTGAATAGGTGGTCATTTCCTTAGAAGGTTAGAGTTCAAAGGAGAAATGTGTGCAGAGGTTTAGTAACACAGATTTCCAATGGAGTTGGCACCACACACTATAAGGCACAGAAAGGAAGTAGGATTGGGCAAGCATTAGTGCTTACCCCTACATCATAGAAGGCAATAGTATCACCTGGTGAAAGTTGGGTTAGCATTAGTGAAAACAACTCTTCAACTTACTCTTCTAGAACTCCTATTCTCTTTCTCAGATCAATTTTCCATCTTTTACCACACTCTTTCCAAACCTGAGAAAAAAAAGTAAAACAATCACGGTATTACAGTTTCTCAAAGGTGAAGGCCATACTGTTGGAGTAGGTTTACAAGTGCTCATGATTGTACATTTCTTGAGTCACTTGTTCACTTAAAGCACTCCACATTACTATGAAGCATTCAATAAAAAAAATACTTAGAAGTGAGTTTTGTAACATGGTGCAGTGAAGTCCACACAATGTAACAGTTGTGCTGCAGTGGCTAAAGGGGGAAGAAAGGAAGACATGCTAGCAATGATCGCCAGCTCATGACAGAACCAAGCTCCGAAGGGATGCCTGGAAGGAAATGTACAAGAAAATGTACATTAAATGTAGAGGCATTGTTGGCGTTTATAGGTAGTTAGGATGTGTCTGATTGGAAAAAGATGACCTAAATTGCCATTGCACCCGGCTAACCGAATGTTGCATCATGATAGATAAATACATGACATGTAAGCTCTATATTAATTCGACACACAATTCCTACCTACCTATAACGATAACCGCATAGTTGTGCAAGCAAAGGTATCACTGCATCTGTTATATACCTACGCATTAGGTGCTCCGAAAAGTCTGAGTGTCACAAATTCTTTCTTAAATCCAATACTGTTGCTGCCTTCAGCCTGCATTGAAACACCCCCATGAGTTTCAGGAGAGAGAGAGCGAGAGAGAGAGAGAGAATTATAAAAACATGTAAAATTATGATGGCAAATAATATTTGCAATTACATTTTTTATAAGCTTTTAGACCTGACACATTCAAACACACTTGTACAATAAAATATTATAAAACAACCATCAAGGAATACTATATCCATCATTATTAATCTTAATCTCACAATACATGACCCATTTCCCTGCATTCTGAAGCGATGTTCGCCCACGTACCACCTTGGTACTTTCCATCCCTGCTGGTTCAAGCGTTTGTATTTTGGAACGAACAGTGCTACCAGCGCCTCAGTTCTGGGGACGTTCCCACATAACCGAATCCGACTCCCCCCATGATGTGATGGATCCTGCGAGAAGCATTCATAAGTTTTTATGTCTCATAGAAGTGATCAGTATTTTTTTTTTAAAGTAAACATAAATTCTGGCCCCGAGCAAAAATAAAACGTAATCATCCACTTTAAAGCAAAAAAAAATTACTCACGGTACTCGGTTTAGGTTAGTTTACTGCTCTAAATTGAAGAAAGAACGTGCCTACTGATTTGAGGGTTAAAAAATATCTTCGTGATAAAAAACATACAATAACATCACATAACGGGTGATATTTTCGCGAGTCGATAAGGAAGGTTTCCCTACAACCAATCTTTTACCCTCATTTATTATTAAAAGGCAACTAAACCCATTGTTTGCAAAACATAATTCAGTAAAGCTAGTTTTTAATGTACCTTGAATAAAATGTCCATGCATACACCCATCAGCACTCTGTCAGTGTATCACCAAGCGCACCATGCTGCATCCTGGTCTGCGGCAATGGGTATATGCTTTATAAAAAAGAGACTGAACAAAAATTAAAATTGTAAAGAAACATTTCTCTGCGTCTCGAGTTCTAAGTTGGTGTTTTGGCCGTGAATTCCTATCAGTCGACAATTCCATGACATTCCACGATATTTTTCAAACAAGTTGGTTGTTTTTATTTTCGGTATATTCATGTTACAAATTTAACGGTAACTGAATTTCAGTACCTTAGACTACTAATTTAAGGTTTTCTCGACTACAGGTAATTGTATATGTGGGGATGTGAAATGGCGGAGGATACAACATTTAATGATTAGTAACTGTGGTGTGCCTGCCTTTTCGGTAAACCCCGTACCTCTAACATGGAGCCGTGGGTAGGACGAGTTAAGCGATACACATTCCCCGGACTGGCTTCTGGGAGGCCTTAGGGGGGGAGATGTGTGGGTTGTCACGAGAGGCGACCGTAGTGTAACGGTAGCACGTCCGCGGGCCGGCAAGTGGAAGGTCTCGGTTCGATCCCCCGAGCCGGTCCTGCCTTTTCGGTGAACGAACCCTGACAGTAGCTACCTAAGAAATGTAATAGCCTAATATAAAGTGTACGAATACACTTTTTGATTTGATTATGGTAAAATAAATAGTTTTTAACGGGGGAAAGAATGATGCTAAAGAATATAAGGTAAAATCTAGTGGTTTGCCGCATACTCTCCCACTTCCCCCAAACAAGTTTGGGGACCTGTGGGAATGCGGGGTTTTCGGGTGGAAAACAAATTAGCGTCGGAAACAACGTAATTTAAGAGTTATTGTTTGGGGGGGGGGTAAAATTTCCTTAAATCTAAGGTAATTTTCCTATATTTAGAGAATTTACATAACCAATTTTACCTAATCCTAGCGGGGGGGCTTGACCACCGATAACCTAACCTAGCCTAACCAAATCTTAACCTAACCTACCTTAACCTCCTAGCGGGGTGTTGGGTGTTGTTCTCGCACTTCGTTCATCATTCTGTGAGATCGTCAGGTTCACACTTCGTGCGCCCACCCATGCGGCCGCCCGTATGATCCACATAGATAGAGGGCAGTCGCTGCGTCATTTTCGATTCTAAACTAACTAACTATATGTTAAACTAAGATATGTCAGAATTATAAACTTACAGTCACAATAACCCCTAAAAATTCTAACACTAACCCTCACTAACACCCCTAAAAGTTAATACCTAACCTCACTATAAGGTTACTAACCTAACCTCCTATCACCCCCTAAAAGTTACAACATACCCTCACTATAACCCCTAAAAGTTCTAACCTAACCCTCACTATAACCCATAAAATTACTACGCTACCTCCGCCTAAAGTTACTAATCTAACACAACTAAGCCCCCTAAAGTTACTTATATTGCCATGTAGGCGGCCGCATTTGTGTAATACATCCACGTCCTCTGGACTCATAAGAAAATCAATTAATTTTTCCCGTGATCTAGGGAATTTTTATAACTTCCATAACTAACAAAAAAGTGGTTGTGCGCAATTTTTGTACCCCAGCTATATCCTGCTTCTCCCAGGTCCCCCCAAGCTAGTTTGGGGCAAAGGGGGAGTATGGGCAACACTAGAATATACCGAATATAGCAAGGACTATAGATAGGGCCGTGACGACGAACAGACTTAAATAGATTCCGGCAGTAGGTTTAGAGAGGCGTGGCTATAGATCGGCAGTACCACGATAATATGACCCAACTTATTATTCGGGTGGTTTTGTAATCGTAAAGATGTTCACGGTTTATGGAATTCTCGCCGAAACACCAACCGAGAAACTCCTCGCCGATAGTGGAACACTCGCCGACGTGTAAAAGTGCAGGGGGGGGGGGGGGGGGGAAGACAGTTCCACTTTTAATAGCCTACCGTAGCCCAACGGCGCGCGTTCTAGGTACCATGTTAACAATTCTACTTCTCCTTTACGAACCTATCTCACTTCATTCACTAAAACCATCATCAGCCATAAAAAAGTAACCTTTTAAACATATTTATTGTCGACTGCGACTCTCAAACCGGGATAAAAGCTCTTATTTCATGTCACGAAATGACAACTTGTTTTATGTTCACGAGCCATATTTTCAAAGTGTAACATCATCTATGACACCTAACTCCACTTCATTCAGCGATTTAGCCTCTCATCTCCGTAACAAGTCACATCATGAAAAAAAAAAAAATGGAGGGCTTTCCGTTAACCAGATAATAGTGGCTGGAACTCATATATCTGATTCCTATATAATGTTCACCGTCGTGTGTGGTAAATACCCGTAAAAACATGACGTGCTGCTGCTCTAACACCTAGCACACTCCTTCTATGTGTTTCATGTCCTAATCTTACCGTACTTACATTTTCATGGATGTAATGTCGGAGGCAGAGAGCTGTGTACGAAGTCCGAAGGAAGCCATTTTGGATTTTCAAATTTGTTATTTTTTTTCAAGATTTAGCTGACCTAACTGGGAGCAAGTTTTAATCTGTACCACAGCAACACATAAAACATGCACCAAGGCATGCACGGGACAGATCACTATCTAAATGACCAACATTTTATCCCCGAGAGTAGCCGCATTAATATTTTCTGTGCCCCATTCAAATATACACCATCGGGCGGACGGCGCAAGATCTCCCAAAGTCAAGTAGCCGCTGGTTATCACGCACTGATGTATTAACTACATCAATATATCACATAACTGTTTGTTTTAGAATGTTTACACATAAAAGCAATACATTTTTCAAATTCTGTACATTGATTTACAGATATAATTTTCCTCTCTGAAATAACCAGCGGCACTACGGCGGGCATTCGGGGGGCAAGTTTGCCGCTGGGTGGCCGCCGTTCGCCGCTCTAATAATGAGCCCACTAGGCCGCCGTGGTGGTTCGCTGGTTGTTGTACGTACAAGGTTATTGGAAGTACTGAATCACACTCAGCGCTCGGAGTATAAAATTGAATTCAGAAATATGCTAAATTTTGGTCGTATACCGATCCTGTATGGCCTCACAACGATCATGACCCCACTTGGCTGACGGGCTCTGCGCTTGCCAAATCATGATCTACAAGAAAAGATTTAAACCTTCACCCCCCCCACCCTCTCCTTGTCAACTTTGTGGTTACGTCCACTGACATGCCATTATGATTTCATTCTATGTTAGACCTTTTGAGGAAATTCCCTTCCAAATATCACTTCAGCTCACAGGGCGGAAAAAACTATTTCCCTAAGGCCACATGGCGCATTTTTTTATCTACCCTAAATACCTCAAACCTAACAACCTGTTTAAAAGCTTGGGAAAGGATTCGTTACAGTGACCCTCGCCATTTCAGACGAAACTATATTTTTTTCTGATAGAATATGCTGTTTTTAAGAGAATCTGCCTTGTGTTTTGTCGTGACAATCCCTAGAATTCTTTTTTACCCCTCTACCTCTAGAACCCCCCCTGTAAAAAACAGTGATCACCATTTTTTTTTTCGTGATTTCAAAGTCAGATAAAAAATGACGAGGACTGCGCGGTCATTTTCTTAGACACTGAGTAGTTTTCTTTGCCTAAAATTAGTTCTTTTTTTTCAGATATTCTTTTTTCCGGAAACCCATATTTATTATTTTTTTTGTCACCAAAACCTTACGTTTCCATTGATAACAATGTATCTCCTTTACAAGAAAAAACACTAAAACTGGCTATGGAAATAATAAGTCAGTGGTCTTTAGAAAACAGAGAAGTAATGGAATTGTACGGAACAAGTGATTCCCGCCCCGCATTCGCCAGCCGCCGAGTGATCCGCCGCTGCCTAGAATATTATTTATACAGAGACCCTAGCTCTGACGCCCCTGCCGGGACCATTATTACCTTAACCCGAACTGAACCTACCTCCCCCTCGGCCCCCTGGCGGGATTATTAAAATCACCCTAGCCTTAACCTAACATAAAGGGTTAGGGGGCTATATAATTTTCTACAATATGTATATAAGTTTTGAAGGTTATTCCGGAAGTTGATTAAAACTGCGCATGCATACTGAACAAAAAATAATACAGAAAAGCATAAGTAGTAACGCGGTAGCAACCGCGCCAGTTCTCGTCCATTATAACCCAATGCCTCTCCTGACAACTGTGTGTGTGGGTGCGGGGGGTGCGCGACTCTCTAGTTAACAAACCTAACCTGGGCATTGATCACGTAAACTAACCTCAGTGGGAGGTTTCGCCCCCTTTCCAGATCCCCCTTGAGTTATTTTTAATTTGGGTTTAAATTTCTAGTTTGCCCCACCTCCCCCACTTCCCCCAAACAATTTTTGGGGACCTGTGGGGAATGCGGGGTTTTCGGGAGGGGAACAAAATTATGCGTCGGAAACACGTAATTTAAGAGTTGTTAGGGGGGCTAAATTCCCTAGATCTAGGGTCATTTCCTTAAAATCTAGAGAAATTTGCAAAACCCAAAAATTTAAACCTAACGTAGCCACATTTAACCAACCTAGCGGGGGGGCTTGACCCCCGAAAACCAAACCCTTTAAGCTAAACCTAACCAAAGCTAACCTAACCAAATATATCTAATCTAACCAAATTAACTTACCCTAGCCTAACCAAATATAACCTAACCTCCCAGCGAGGGTTTGGGAGGGGTTTTTCGACCTTCGGTCATCATTCTGTGAGGGGTCGTCAGGTTCACACGTTCTGGACTTGTCTCTGGTGTTTTGGGGTGTATTTTGGGTGTGTTTTGGGGTGTTTTGGTGTTTTTGGGTTTTATTTGGAAGTGTTTGGGGGGGTATTTGGAAGTGTTTTGGGGTGGATTTTGGGTTTTTTTGGGGGTGTATTTGGGTGTGTTTGGGGTGTATTTGGAAGTGTTTGGGGTGTATTTGGGTGTGTTTGGGGTGTATTTGGAAGTGTTTGGGGTGTATTTGGAAGTGTTTGGGGTGTATTTGGAAGTGTTTGGGGTGTATTTGGAAGTGTTTGGGGTGTATTTGGAAGTGTTTGGGGTGTATTTGGGTGTGTTTGGGGTGTATTTGGAAGTGTTTGGGGTGTATTTGGAAGTGTTTGGGGTGTATTTGGAAGTGTTTGGGGTGTATTTGGAAGTGTTTGGGGTGTATTTGGAAGTGTTTGGGGTGTATTTGGAAGTGTTTGGGGTGTATTTGGAAGTGTTTGGGGTGTATTTGGAAGTGTTTGGGGTGTATTTGGAAGTGTTTGGGGTGTATTTGGAAGTGTTTGGGGTGTATTTGGAAGTGTTTGGGGTGTATTTGGGTGTGTTTGGGTGTATTTGGAAGTTGTTTTGGGTGTATTTGAAATGTTTGGGTGTATTTGGAAGTGTTTGGGTGTATTTGGAAGTGTTTGGGGTGTATTTGGAAGTGTTTGGGGGTATTTTTGGGTTGTTTGGGTGTATTTGGAAGTGTTTGGGGTGTATTTGGAAGTGTTTGGGGTGTATTTGGAAGTGTNTGTTTTGGGTGTTTGGGGTTTTTGGGGTTTTAGTTGTTTGGGTGTGTTTGGGTGTATTTGGGTGTTGTTTGGGGTGTGTTTGGGGTGTTATTGGGGGTTTGGGGTGTATTTGGGTGTATTTGG
>JACEEZ010008721.1:50000-57500 GCA_016584305.1 Chionoecetes opilio
AGACCACGGATCCCAACTACTGCCTGGTGAGAGAGAGAGAGAGAGAGTTGAGTGAGTGTGGGAGATTTGAGAAGAGAGAGTGTGTGTGGGGGGTTGGAGAGGGAAACATGAGAACAAAGGAAAGCTACAAGAGGCTGGAGGACCTACACCGTGTAGTCCTGTTACTTATCACGTACCTACATCCACCTTTCATCAAAAAATAAATATTAAAACCTCTGTTCACGTAGCATCATAAACTGGTCAGTTAAAATTCAGATTCTGGCAGAGTTGGTAAGTTTCCTGACCTTCAGCTGCTCTGCCCATCCATGAGGTTGTTTGAAGTCATTCCCAAACTGTGAAGCAGTTTCATCTAAAGAACTACAATTACGGAAATGTTCCTCTAGCCTTCAAGGTGTACATTGTAAACACTTGAACCAAACATCTTGACCTCATGGTACCTCTTAGCTTCCGCTGGTGATACGTGCTGAGCAGTGTCTAAGCCTCACCCTGAAGTAGTGATGCCAAACTATTGCCCAACTATCCGCTACTCCAACTAGCACTTGTAGTTAACTGCTCAATCTCAAGAGGTAAGCATCAAACTTTCTGTGATTCTCATTAAAGAAGGCAACGTGCAAAAACTGCTGACACTCACCTCCTACCACACTACAGGAAAAGCTCTTCCTATTCGGACACGCATATTGGACTTTGACATATTCGGACCGCCTCCTTTTTTTATTTAAAAAAAAAAAAAATAGGAGTCGAAATTTTTCTACGCTATATATATATATATATATAGACAAGAATTTTTTTTTTTTTTTTTTTTTAGTTTTTTTAGGGGTTGAACTTTCCTAGCTATATATAGATAAAATATATATATACACCTAGATTTTTTTATTTTTTTTTAGGGGTCCCCCCCCGACATTTCCTAGCTATATATAATAATTATATACCTCGAATTATTATTAATTATTATTATTATTTTTACCACATCCCCCATGATTTCAAGCCTTTTGATACTTGCATGACTCGGACCACTCCTTGGCGGCCAATTAGTCCCAATAGGAGAGGCTGGACTGTACATCTTTTCTCGGCTACTTGCGCCTCCAACTGCACCTTCTGAAGCTCAAATTCCTGTTTCAATCTCGGCTCTTCTAATGCTAATTTAGGATCCTCTCTTTCTAATGCTAATTTAGGATCCTCTCTTTCTAATGCTAATTTAGGATCCTCTCTTTCTAATGCTAATTTAGGATCCTCTCTTTCTAATGCTAATTTAGGATCCTCTCTTTCTAATGCTAATTTAGGATCCTCTCTTTCTAATGCTAATTTAGGATCCTCTCTTTCTAATGCTAATTAGGACCTCTTTTCTAATGCTAATTTAGGGATCCCTCTCTTCTAATGCTAATTTACGATCCTCTCTTTCTAATGGCCTATTAGGATCCTCTCTTCTATGATAATTTAGGATCCTCTCTTTCTAATGATAATTTACGATCCTCTCTTCTAACGTAATTAGGATCCTCTCTTTCTAATGCAATTAGGATCCTCTCTTTTTTTTTTCTAAATTTTTTGGGTTGGCCCTTTTTTTTAAAAATTTTTTTTTTAGGGATCCTCTCTTTCTAATGCTAATTTACGATCCTCTCTTTCTAACGCTAATTTAGGATCCTCTCTTTCTAATGCTAATTTACGATCCTCTCTTTCTAACGCTAATTTAGGATCCTCTCTTTCTAACGCTAATTTAGGATCCTCTCTTTCTAACGCTATTTAGGATCCTCTCTTTTCTAACGCCTAATTTAGGATCCTCTCTTCTAAACGCTAATTTAGGATCCTTCTTCAACGCTAATTAGGATCCCTCGTCTTTCTAAACGCTAATTTAGGATACTCTCTTTCTAACGCTAAGTTAGGATCCTTCTTTCTAACGTTAATTTAGGATCCTCTCTTTTCTACGCTAATTTAGGATCCTCTCTTTCTAACGCTAATTTAGGATCCTCTCTTTCTAACGCTAATTTAGGATCCTCTCTTTCTAACGCTAATTTAGGATCCTCTCTTTCTAACGCTAATTTAGGATCCTCTCTTTCTAACGCTAATTTAGGATCCTCTCTTTCTAACGCTAATTTAGGATCCTCTCTTTCTAACGCTAATTTAGGATCCTCTCTCTCCTTAGCACGCTGGTCTCTTTCTGCCTTTCCCTTGTCAAGCACAAGATCTTTTAAGTCCACTCCTTCCAACACAATCTCCTCACCAATCTCAACAAGGTTATTCAGGTTACTCTTGATGACTAAATGAGCACACAGAATAAATAAATATGTCCCACTCCTGCGTGAAACGGTCGCCAGAAATATTACCACATGACTCGCGTCCCTGTTCGGGCTCCAATGTGGAGTGTAGGGAGGTCAATAGGAATGTCCTTGCAGAAACCATTCCAACACCACGGAGACCAGTACTTGAGTCACTGTTTATGTGGGAACTGTGCCACACAACAAGTGGGGATCCTAAAAGGAACTGCTGCCAAAGTGTTCCTATAATTACACATTAGACCTATCATCACAGCGTAAACTATTCCCCATCCTTTGTAACGACCAACCATTAGCACAGCCTGGTATCGGCAAACCCAACACTTTGTGCTCGTGCTTAACGCCAACTACACTGTTCTCCATACAAATGTTCGCCGGTAGGCACGCCTAGTTCACCAAAAACACATTTATAAACAAACCCACAAAAACACTCTGACACTACGTCAATAAAACAATACACAAAATACACTAACACACCTTTAAGCATAGAGGCGAAACCCCGGTTCCCGAGAGCCACGCTGCCTCACACCAGATGTACTGCCACCACCACCTCACTCCCTGCCTACCCAGTGCCTGACTAAAAAACTCTGTCACGGCTTCACCCGCCACTTCAAACCATGTACCACCCGCTCCAATCTTTACTGGGCAGAGCTCAGCCATGAACAATACCCTCCCCACTCAACAACAAAATACATCTGTGGTGTAGAACTCAGCACAAACGACTCCAACAATTCAGCAGCCACACTCTCGCCTGTCCTTTATATCACACACTGTGAAACTGTACTCTTGCAAAAACATCATCCATCTCATCACCCTACTATTACTAGTTTACCTATTACACCCTCCTGTAATATTATCTCCTGTAATATTAGATCTACTACTACAAACCCTGAAAGGCTTGTATTGGCTGAGACATTTTCAACATGGATTTCTGATTTGATCCCTATACTCATTAAACTGTTACCTATTCTCTGGTTTCTGATCCTCTAAAACTAGGTTTGGCCGCTATTACCACAGCATCATTGTCATCTTGTAAATACAACAGCCTACATTTGCCATGGAACATCTTGCCCTCTCTCCTTGACTATCCTCCTTCATGGACATCATACTGCTTCACACAGGTGGGGCATTCTGCAATTTTAGTTCGCCAATTCTGCAACTTGCGGATGGTCATTCGGTTGCGGAATTGCACAATTACAGATGCCTGAAAAGATTGCGGAATGGTAATTCGGTTTGCGGAATTGCACAATACAGATGCCTGAAAAGATTGCGGGAATGGTAATTCGGTGTGGAATTGACAATTACAGATGCCTGAAAAGATTGCGGAATTGCGGAATTGGGACCCACCTAAAATTTTAAAGCGCACTCGCAATAACTTGCGGAATGGGTTAATTCGGTTGGCGGAATTGCGCAATTGCGGATGCCGCTGAAAAAAATGTGGATTGCGGGCTGGGGACTGCCAAATTTTAAACGCAATCGCAATAATTGTGACGGTCACCACCTTCAAAATGGAAAGTGCCCCGCGTGAACATAAGTTCCCACCAAATAGGGTGAGACGACACTGCAACTGCCAATGAGCCGTGTTTTTGTCGTCCAAACGGCGGACCCCCCCCACCCCCCCAACCGTCTTGATTACGAAGACCACTCAATAAACACTGCTGAAAGTGTGTTAATTGCTTTGTGATTATTGTTACAATGTTTGGGACTGATTAATTTCGGCCCCTACCCCCAAGCCTGGTGGTTTTTGTCGCAGAAACCAATCCTTTTTCAATTGGAGAAAAAAACGGTCTTCGTACCAAGACAAGCAAGCATCGTCAAGCATCGCTAGCTAGTTTGTAGCTAGTGTAGCACAGTCAGTCACTCAGTCAGTGGCTTCTGGGACTTGGGATTTGAGAGCGTGTACGTCATACGCTGGCCGTGTGTGTGGATTACTGATTTATCCTGCCAGATACTGTTGTTGTGTTAGTGAATACTAAGATTGCACAAATTAAGACAATAAGACACTGGTTACGGCAGTGGTAGGGTTAGTAACCCACTAAACAGTGTCTATGGTTAATAAACCGGTTTATTAACGTATATATAGGAAACAATTAGGCTTAATTAAACGCGTTTAGTAAATAAAGGCTATTTTGGCTTCTGTCTAATGGTAATTTCAGTAATTTCAAATTAGTTCTGATATTTGCCGATTGGCCCATAATTAGCATTTAGTAAACGCTAATTATAGGAGAACAGGCTGCAAAATATAAGAAATCATTTGAAGATACTTAACTACAAAAATTAGACAGAAGCAAAAAATAGCCATTTATTTTGTACTAAGCGCCGTTTTTTAAGGTCTATTTTGCTTCTGAAAATTAGCAAATTAACCAGAAGGAACAAATTTTTTGGCCATCTCAGTCCGCCTAGGAGTAGGAGTATGAGTGTGGCTACAACTGGCTACTGATGGTGTTAGAAGTGGGGATGTGTCAGAAGTTATGGAGGCTCAGGATGATCCTCCCCAGCACTTCCAGCCCCTCAGCCAGAGCACTGAGCGTGAGAGCATGCCAGGGCCAGGAAACAAGCTGGAGAGAGGAAGCTTTCCAGATAACTTGAGTCCCTTGGAACAAGAAGTTATTCCTCTATTACTAAGTATTTAGTAAAATAATTTGGTCAATTAATAGTTTCACCCCAACCAACATATTTCTGATGACGCCTTATTAGTAGACATAAGCGCATCAGAACAAATCGTTGTTGGTGAAACTATAAATTATGCCTTTTTAAGTACTAGTTAAAAGTAACACATAAAAACATTGTTATAAAGGCTGTATAAAAGGCGATATTATCCAATATATTATTTGATTATTGTGAAACACATCATAACGGAGAGCGGCCTGGGCGGCGATTTATTTAGTTAAACGCTCATTTTGCAGGTACTGCTGCATTTATCAGAAAACGAAAAATATCAATGGAAAGCTAATACAATTCGGTTCTATGATATCCTTCCATGTAATATGTGTCCACAAAGTTTTACATGACGACGCATTTAAAGTGAATTTTAAGTCATGCCTATTTCTTCAGAGCTCATAATGGCCTTTAATTTAATGTGTTTTACTGTTGTTTTATCGGAAAATCTTATAGAACAAACATTTCCGAAGATAACAGTTAGCCGTTATACATGTATAACATGATATACTGCAGGGTAATGCTTGAGAAACTTCCCAGGGTCTGGTGTGAACGAGGAGGCCTGGCACCAAGATGGCGCCAGTAAGTGTTTAACATAGGGCCTATGAATGGCGTTACCCTCTTTCATATATATACCCTAGCACCTAGTAATTACTAGCCCGAGACTGTGAAGTGTACAAGTAAAGAAGAAAAAACACTAAAAGAGACAAAGACTTAATTGTGAATGACAAGTAACAAGTAGGAAAGAAACAATAGCAGACACAAGTATTAAAAATACACTAATTAAAAAAGTCTCGAGGCATTTTTGTTTTAATTGTAGGTGTTTTGTTTTATTTGTGTTCAAAATTTTTTTGCGGACTAGCGATTGCGGAATTGGAAAAAAAAATTGCGATGCCAGCTGTGTTGATTACATACTGTCATGTGTTTGGCAGGCAAGATTCTCAGTATCTCACTGTTAACCCACTTCCTGGTAAAAACTTGGCAACTCTCTCGTGTTTTATTGGTCCACCTTCCATACACTTCAATCTTTCAAGAAGAGAGTAACAAGACACCTCCCAAACTACATGTGGCCCACCCTCTGTTTTATTCTCTTACTGTCTTCTTTCTAGGGCCTGGCCACTAAGCGGCCTATTTATTACTGCCAACTCAGCGGACTATTTATAACTGCCTTTTGTTTTGCCCTTGACAGTCCTTGGTGATGTAAACAACCAGACTACAAAACGTCGTCTGAGTGGTGTTGGGAGGAATTCCATACTTTCATTTTGTCCGCAGCTTAAGACCATAGTTGTGGGTGGTGTGGTGGACTACCACGGCGAAACACTTCCACACAATGGTCCTGAGGGTGGAGGTGAAGACTTCCTGATGATGATGATGAGGTGAAGGGGCTTCACTTGCTCGCCCCCTGATCCCCTGCGCCCTCTTGTCCCTCAGGTGAGCGCTGCCCTTATCTTTAACCCCTGGAGACCCTGAACGTTATGCCAGGCCGTCATTTGGCTACCAGTAGACAATTTTTAGTTAATATAAGCTTATATTTCATAGCTATGACCTGTTTAGTATCCTTTTCAGTCTGCTGCATATTTTTTATGTCCTACCATAACACCTGCTGCAAGCAAAGACCCCTTAGCTACCGTAGATAAACACTAAGTGCCAGGACAACGGTTTCTTTGTTATGTACAGACGTGTAGTGGCGTTAACACTTACAATTTATTTCGACATCCATGATTTCAGGAAAGTTAGAATCAGGCTATCTGGAGAGTTCTGTGTCATTTTGTTTTTTTTTTATGTCTTTCATCTGTCTCATATGGCTATAAAATGAACAAATTACAACAATATCACCAGAGTGGCGACTCAACATAAGGTCGCCAGCTAGTGTTTTATGTTCTGAGGTCCTCCCGGCGTCATCGTCGCCTGAAAAACAAAGCTATTAGCGAAATTGTAAACCGTCTATTCTCAGCTACAAAGGCATAAAACAACGCTGAAACAGTGTAGTTATACATCATGATATAAACTACTGTGTATCATCTTCAGGGGCACAGACAACAGCAGTAGTTGAGGCTATCATTCCTTATATATGGCGCTGGCGACATTGTGCAGGTGGCGGACTATAGTGTTATGTAGGGTAGTGTAAGGCTGGGTGAGACCTGGCTGGTGGCACAGTGCTATAATGGTGTGCCTCTGTCCCTCATCCTCTTAGTGAGCTACAGTGGGTGTGGGTGAGAGCGTGACCTCCGCCTTGCCTCGGTCTTAACGGTGCGGCCCAGATGCCAGCCACGACCCCATCACCCTGGAGGAGGTCAGGTCACGGCTAGTTTTGACCCTCACGGCTTACTTCATTCCATGACCTCCCAGGGCCAACAGATGAATGTTAACTGGAGGGGGTCAAGTATGGGGTCAAGTAAGTATGATTGTATTGTGATTTGTTGAGCTTAACTTTTTTTCCCACGTCAGAAAGGACTGGCCAAGGGGGAAAAAAGTAGCCAAAACCCCGCTGTAGTGTTGACATTTTCTGAAGTCACTTGTGGAAATGATCCAGCAAGCAGCAGCCTCTCAATGCTTAGTAGCGGTAGTTTTATTC
>JACEEZ010008721.1:62500-67500 GCA_016584305.1 Chionoecetes opilio
TAGTCCACCCTGTCACATTAATGCTTTCCTCTCTTTCTCCTATCCCTTTAGATCTTCTTCTCCTTCTGTAAGCTACATCGGTCTCCCCCGGGTCCCCCCCCCTGTTCCCAGGCTGCATCAATCGCTGGCCACCTGGATTACGCTTTCCTCTAACACCCTCTGGTTTGTCATCCTTTCCTTCCCCCTGCTTTTTCCTAGGCCCCCCTCCCCCCTTCCCCCATCCACAGCGTGCCCCCCCTGGACCCCATTGATTAAATTCACGTAAGCTCTCCAGTGGTCTGTGTGTGACGTGTCATTCACCCAGGTCTTGTCCACGCGAGTCAGGACTCGCGATCCGCAGTTTCCCCTCTCGTGCAGTAGCTGGAGTCATTATGACCGATCTTTGGGCAATGCTGAGACCCCACACACCACACAAACCCATCCCCTTGCTCAAGGGGGACAGTTACGCCCGGAAACTGTCAGTTTCAACAAATTCCCCCTTTGATCGAAACGACCTGACCACCGTTTATTTTCCTTTCGCCACTAACCCCACCGAGCCGTTCAGGCTGTGTAGTGTGTTGTGTGTTTTGTGTGAGTAGTGCTGCAGTACAGGCCGCGGTAGTTATACAATTTTTAATAAATGTTATATAGATTTCTTGTATTCGTTAAATTATTGATTTATTTTTTTTCCTTTCAGGTCCCTGGTTGGAATCACGGCCTGGCTAGCCCCCCCCCCCTGCGTGCAGCCCCCACCCAGCTGTGATCCTTCTATCTGTGAGGGTGGGTGGGAATGGGACCTGGGGAAAACCTGAAACTGTTGGTAACCGGACAGTCACACCCAATACAGGCTCAGGCGACTAATGAGACGGAGAGGAGCACGAGGAGACATGCGAACCCATATTACCTAATGTAGAGGTAGGGTATATTTTCTTTCCTATGTAGTAATTATTTCATCAACCTGGTCGACATTTCAATACCTTCTGTATTTAATGAATGATCAGATTTAGAGTGGAAACATACCCCTGTTAATCACACTAAATACATTATACAGTGCTAATAAATGGCATCTCGTGTCACTCGTTTCTAGCTGTCACCAGGACATATTCCTCTGCACACACACGCACACACACGTGCACACGCACACCACACACCACACACACACACACACACACCAACACACACCCCCCACCCACACACACACACACCCACACACTCCGACTCCTTACTCCTTAAACCTCTCTTTCCTGTTTGTATCGTCCAGGTGGGAAAAGGAAATGTCCAAAAGTTATAATATTGCTCATTCTATTTGTCGAGAGAGATGAGGAGAGGAGCAGAGAATTGAGAGAGAGAGATGAGGCTGCGAGAGCGATCGCGTGATGCGTCTCGCGTAGAGAGCTTCTCTCTGCGCTATCTCTATCGCTCTATCTCTCTCTCTCGCCCCCCCCCCCTCTTACACTCTTTATCTCCCCAAGTCCCTTTTCCCCCCTTTCCCAACTCGTGGTTGGCTGTGGTGGGGGTAAGACACGCCGACAGACACCCTCCTGAACAGCGGGCGGCGGGCCAAACAGGGACAGGCTGAGGGGGGGCAGGGCAGGCTGCCCAACTTAAGCCCATTTCCCTTATAAACGGCGGACCTACGGGCATTGACCCTTTAAAATTTTATAATAAAAATAAGTTTAAAGGGGCCCAATTTCCCGGGGAAAGGTCCCCCGTGTAAAAAAAGAACGGGTTTTAAAATTTTCAGCCTTCCCTGCCCCTGAAACTCAAAATTTTCCAAACCCCCCCCCTTTGCCCTGCCCCCCTCGGGCCCTAGCCGGGTCCCTTTTTGGCTGCTGGTTTTCAGGAACTGTCCTGTGTGGGGGTGCCCCCCTCCCCACCAAAAGCGACCACGACGTTCTGCCCAGGACCTGGTCTTGCCACGTGACGCTGTGTTCCGTAGCCATTTGGTGGGGGCCGTCACGGCGGTTTTGTCTGGGTTTCCTCTCTAAAATTTTTAACCCTTTGATTTCTGAAACCTGAAATGATTTATAATTTGATTCTTGACGTGACAAAAAAAAGATGACAGTGAATGCTCATTTTTTTTAAAAAACTGACACCCCCCCCCCCCCCCCAGAAATCAGTGCTGTGTACAGATGGTGACTGTACCTGATGAAGACATGTGCCCAAATTGTTTATGGGAAAGGGAAGGGAAAAAAGGAAGGAAAGATGCTCTTTTCTGTGTGGGGCGAGTGTGCCATTAGAATATGCTTCGTACCGAAACGCCGCGTGAACGACACGCGTGTTTTTGCCACCACTACGGGATCAAAGGGTAGCAAATTCCCAAAAGATGCCAGAAAAAAATCGCTCATGTGACACGGCCTTTAAGGCGATTGAGGGGATTTTTGGGACGTGAAGAAAGGGGAAAAAGGGGGTGAGGCATTTGGGGGGGCTTTAAGTGGAATTTCCAGGGCCCGGGGGCCCCCGGGCAGGCCCCGGAAGACATGGAGGGGAGTGTGGGGAAACATTGCCCTGGGAAAAAGTAGGAGTAGGGGTTGTAGTAAAAGACATGGGGGCAGTGGGGTGGAGCATTGGGGGATGGAACAAATTGTAAGTACAATTTGTAGTAAAACATGGGGCAGTGTTTTAGAGCATTTGGGGCCCTGGAAAAAGAATTTAAAAGTTTGTAGTAGTAGTAGTAAAACATGGGGGCAGTGTGTGGAGCATTGGCCATGGAACAAGTTGTAGTAGATTAAATAGTGTAAGACATGGAGGCATGTGTGGAGCATTGGCCTGGGAAAAGTTTTAGTAGTAGTAGTAGTAGTAGTTTAGTTTAAAAACCCTAGAGGGCCCGTGTGTGGAGCATTGGCCATGGAACAATTTTAGGGGAAGGGAGAGGACAGGGGGAAGCTGCCAAACGCCGGCTACCTCAAGATTTATATTTAAAATCTGGCCCTTGAAAAAGGGAAAAAAGAAAAACAAGATTGATGGATGAACCTCTATTAGTTGAGGAAGGGTAGGTTTTCCAGATAGAAATGTTCATTATAAAAACCCCTGAGCCAAGTTAAAGATAGGGGGTGTAAACAATAACAAAAAAAAAGGTGTTTCCCCAAAATAATAAAAAAGAAACACATTTACAAAAAGGGCCCTTAATGGCCCCATGACCGACCCCCGGTGATGTGGGCCTCCCTCGCGTGTCTGTTCCTGCCTGCTCTTTCTTCTGCTCTGCCCCTGCTCTGCTCTGCTTTTGCTCTGGGTCTGGGCCCGCTCGGCCCCTTCTCTGCTCCCCCCCCCCCGCCCCCCCTTCCTTCCCCCGGCCCCCGCTTTGGGTCCCTTGCTTTCCCAAAAAGGCTTAAGGAACCTTTTTCCAACCCCTTTTCCCTTTCCTTCCCCTGGCCCACCCCCCTTTAAAATCCCCCTGTTTGCTTCTTTGCCCCCTAATAACATATGAGAACCCCCTAAGTAAAGNGATCATAGTCTGCCACCAAAAATATAAACACTACAATTTGCAAACATATATATATAACTTTTTGTAATGTCTCGCTCTCAAAGTATTACAGGCCATGGGCCAAGTAGGGGCCACCTGAACCCCCCCACAACCCTCCGACCTAGGGGTTTTTGGACCCTTGGGATCCCCTGAAGTGGAAATCAACTGGTCACAGTGAATACACTTGAATGCACTGTCCATTTGGGACCCATATTTGATGGCGCCCCAAAACATCAATTTTCACTGTCCATTTTTTGAGCTTTCCGGCGTCTGGCGGACTTAATATAGGTGTGAAGGCAATTTCGAGGCCACACTCCCGATAGAGTTTTTTGAGCTCTACAACTTTGTCATCAGTAAAAAAAAATCAATCTCGAACGTAAGTGGCTTTTCTGTGAGTGTAAAGTGTCTCGAAGTGGCTTTCAGCTGAGCTACCTGGCGTCTGGCGGACTTAATGTAGGTCTGAAGGCAATTTTAAGGCCTACCTTCCGATAGAGTTTTGTAAGTTCTACAACTTTGTCATCAATGAATGTTTTTCAATCTTGAACGTAAATGGCTTTTTTGGAACAAAAACCCCCCTGACACTGCCCCGCACCGCCAGTGTCAGGGGGGTTTTTGTTCCAAAAAAGCCATTTACGTTTGAGATTGAAAAAAATTCACAGAAGACAAAGTTGTAGAACTCAAAAAACTCTATCAGAAGTGTTGCCTCGAAATTGCCTCCAGACCTACATTAAGTCCGCCAGACGCCAGGTAGCTCACTTCACATACATTATCGCCTTGTTTCAACGTCGTTTATTAGTTGATTTCCACTTCAGGGGATCCCAAGGGTCCAAAAAAACCCTCGGTCGGAGGGTTGTGGGGGGGTGCAGGTGGTCCCTGCTTGGCCCAGTAGTTCCTGTTGTGTTGGACGTCTAAAAAACGACGTACCAGTAGTTCCTGTTGTGTTGGACGTCTAAAAAACGACGTACCAGTAGTTCCTGTTGTGTTGGACGTCTAAAAAACGACGTACCAGTAGTTCCTGTTGTGTTGGACGTCTAAAAAACGACGTACCAGTAGTTCCTGTTGTGTTGGACGTCTAAAAAAACGACGTACCAGTAGTTCCTGTTGTGTTGGACGTCTAAAAAACGACGTACCAGTAGTTCCTGTTGTGTTGGACGTCTAAAAAACGACGTACCAGTAGTTCCTGTTGTGTTGGACGTCTAAAAAAACGACGTACCAGTAGTTCCTGTTGTGTTGGACGTCTAAAAACGACGTACCAGTAGTTCCTGTTGTGTTGGACGTCTAAAAAACGACGTACCAGTAGTTCCTGTTGTGTTGGACGTCTAAAAAACGACGTACCAGTAGTTCTGTTGTGTTGGACGTCTAAAAAAACGACGTACCAGTAGTTCCTGTTGTGTTGGACGTCTAAAAAACGACGTACCAGTAGTTCCTGTTGTGTTGGACGTCTAAAAAACGACGTACCAGTAGTTCCTGTTGTGTTGGACGTCTAAAAAACGACGTACCAGTAGTTCCTGTTGTGTTGGACGTCTAAAAAACGACGTACCAGTAGTTCCTGTTGTGT
>JACEEZ010008721.1:70000-71889 GCA_016584305.1 Chionoecetes opilio
TGGTGGGGAGGGAAGACACGCCAGCCAGCCAGCCACTGTGGTGGGGAGGGAAGACACGCCAGCCAGCCAGCCACTGTGGTGGGGAGGGAAGACACGCCAGCCAGCCACTGTGGTGGGGAGGGAAGACACGCCAGCCAGCCAGCCACTGTGGTGGGGAGGGAAGACACGCCAGCCAGCCAGCCACTGTGGTGGGGAGGGAAGACACGCCAGCCAGCCAGCCAGCCACTGTGGTCGCGGTGGTGGGGAGGGAAGACACGCCAGCCAGCCAGCCACTGTGGTGGGGAGGGAAGACACGCCAGCCAGCCAGCCAGCCACTGTGGTCGCTGTGGTGGGGAGGGAAGACACGCCAGCCAGCCAGCCACTGTGGTGGGGAGGGAAGACACGCCAGCCAGCCAGCCACTCACTGTGGTCGCGGTGGTGGGGAGGGAAGACACGCCAGCCAGCCAGCCACTGTGGTCGCGGTGGTGGGGAGGGAAGACACGCCAGCCAGCCACTGTGGTGGGGAGGGAAGACACACCAGACAGCCACTGTGGTGGGGAGGGAAGACACGCCAGCCACAGCCAGCCGCTGTGGTGGGGAGGGAAGACACACCAGACAGCCACTGTGGTGGGGAGGGAAGACACAACAGCCAGCCACTGTGGTCGCTGTGGTGGGGAGGGAAGACACAACAGCCAGCCACTGTGGTCGCTGTGGTGGGGAGGGAAGACACGCCAGCCAGCCAGCCACTGGTCGCTGTGGTGGGGAGGGAAGACACGCCAGCCAGCCAGCCACTGTGGTCGCTGTGGTGGGGAGGGAAGACACGCCAGACAGACAGCCTCCTGAACAACACCAGCAGCCAACAGGGGCAGGGGTGGAAAGTTTTGAGTTCTCAGGGGCAGGGCAGGCTGACAACTTAAGACCAGTTCTTTATACACGGCAGACCTCCGGGCACTGACTCCTTAAACTTAAGTCATATTTTCAACGTTTTTTTTTTTTTTTACTGTTGTTATTTTAGCTAATAACCATTAGCTAAAGTAACAACTAATAATAATAATAATAAGTTTAAGGAGTCAATGCCCGGAGGTCCGCCGTGTATAAAGAACTGGTCTTAAGTTGTCAGCCTGCCCTGCCCCTGAGAACTCAAAACTTTCCACCCCTGCCCCTGCCCTGCCCCCCTCAGCCCCTCAGCCTGTCCCTGTTGGCTGCTGGTGTTCAGGAGGCTGTCTGTGTGGCGTGTCTTCCCTCCCCACCACAGCGACCACGGACGTATCTGTCAGGACCTGGTCTTGCCACGTGACGCTGTGTGCCGTAGCCACTGGTGGTGCCGTCACGGCGGTGTTGTCTCGCTGCCTCTCTGAAACTTTAACCTTGACTTCTGAGACCTGTATGATTTATAATGTGAGTCTATGACGTGACAATAAAAGATGACAGTGAATGCTACATTTTTTTAAAAACTGATCCCCCCCCCCCCACCCACCCCCCAGTATCAGTGCAGTGTACAGATGGTGACTGTACCTGATGAAGACATGTGTCCATTGCTATAGGAAGGAAGGAAGGAAGGCAGATGCTCTATGCTGTGTCGGGCGAGTGTGCCAGTAGAAGATGCTCGTAGCCGAAACGCCGCGTGACGACACGCGCGTTTTTGCCACCACTCCGGGCATCAAATGGTAGCAAATTATCAAAAGATGCCAGAAAATATCGCTCATGTGACACGGCCTTAAGGCGATGGAGGTGGTTTGGGCACGTGAAGAGGAGAGAAGGCATTGGGGAGAGCTGTTAGAGTGGAAGTGCCAGGTCGCCATCCACCGGGCAGGCCAAGGTAGACATGGAGGCAGTGTGTGGAAGAGTTGACAGCATTGGCCATGGAACAAGTTGTAGTAGTAGTAGTTAAGCATGGAGGATGTGATGGC